>VMDO01034637.1:0-16804 GCA_007922755.1 Pedetes capensis
TGAGGACACACACCCTCTCTCAGCCACCTTCTGAGCAGTAACAGCATTACAGTCTCAGGAAGGACATCTTTGGCTGCCAGGAATCATCACAGGCAGATGGCAGGAGAAGCGTGGAGAAAGTTCTTCTGCGTCAGGACAGGCTTTGAGAGAAGATGAAGGAGTTGCTATAGAAGCAGGGGAGCCAGTTGTCCTCATCTTTACGTGGCCCTGATGAATCCTGAGGCAGTCATTTGCTCTTGGGTGGGCACTTCTGCTGGCAGGGTGTGGGGGGTTGCACAGGAGGGCATTTCTGCTGGCACAGCTGAGGTGGGCAGGGCTCAGGGCACTTCGGGAGTGGACAAGGCTCAGGGCACTTTGGAGGTGGGCAGGGTTCAGGACACTTTGGAGGTGGGCAGGGCTCAGGGCACTTTGGAGGTGGGCACACAGGAGGAGGCTGGCAGGGCTGCTTGCACTGCTGCTGTTGGTAAGACATCTTGCTGGAGCCTCAGAATCTGAAAGAAAAAGAAAAAGTACCAGTACAGGACAGTGTTCACAAGAAGGCTCCCCCATAGAGAAACTACCCAAAATTACATAACATCAGGGAATAGTACTCCTCTGTCCAAGAATGTGTCTATAGCCCTACACCCTGGTGCCAATCCTGTCAGACTTCAAAAGCTAAACAGGATTGGGCCTGATTAGTACTTGGATGGGAGACTGCTTGGGAACACTGGGTGCTGGAGGCTAGGGAGAAGGGTGGGGCAGCACACTCCTGAAAAAAATCAGCCATAGTAACCTATGAATAGCAGAGAAGCATTGACAGAGCGCCAGCTGTGGCACAATATCTGTAGTGCAAACTTGACAACTCCTAACAACAATAACAATCCCAAGAGTGTACTTCAAAATCTCAACTCCTTTTTCATGACTTTCTGGCTTCTCCCTTCCACTTTAGCCATTTGATTCATCAGCCTTCAAAACTCTTCCTTTTATCTCATGTCATTTTCCCAAAGAACACATGATTGTTCCAAAGAACAAGGTAATTTCATTTGCATGAAAATAACATTTTCAAGAAAGGTAGAGATAAGTTCAGAAATCCCAGGCAAGCCCACAAACAATTCCCATCATCATTTTCTCCTGTGAAGCCCAAGTTTGCTGGCAGGTGTACAGAGCAAAGGACTGGTGCAGAAGAACTAGAGGGTCTCACATCTGCATAAGGCATCACTCTTTGAAAGTGGCATCAATAAAGTATAGAAAAAACAAACATACTGTGTTCTTCCTCTTCTTCAAATTAACCTTCCACTATTACTTTATTTTTCTATGTGGTTATCAAACTGTCTAATAAAAACAACAAAAAAAGCAAGCTAACAGAATGTATCCTTGCGCTCCATTCCTCAATTTGCATCTACTAAAGAACATCTATTCCATGATTACACTTTAGACCCACCAAATATGGTGCCTCTAGATTGATTCAACCCTTGACAATACCATAAAAATAGATAAACCAAGAAACAAAACTCACTAGGTTCTCCACAGTAGATCAGATCTTGAGTCACAGGAGTGTGGTCCTGATGCACCAGAAGACCTCTTTATACGCCCTGCTGCCCTACCCAAGGGAAGAGGAACTGACTAAAAGTGGGTTGGTCCATCAATTTCCCAACCAAAATGCAAATCCATCCATAACTGGCTTGACAGTATCTCTGAAAATAGGAAAGATCCAGTGCCAGGACATCCTCATGGGGTTAAGTGCTCCTGACTCAGAGGCCTAGTCACCCCTCCTCTCTAGGTTTAATCTTTCTATAGGTGCAAGGGAAAACTACACTATCCCCTCAGAGTAGGTACTGATGACATTGAACCATCTCTGGATCTCACTCAAGCCTGAAATTTTCTCCACTGCCTCTTTATTCATTCACAGTACCCCTGATTCCGTCTACATTCTCTGTCCTTTTGAAGCTTTCTTCTGCCAACTCCTCAGCCCTTCTTTCCCAGAAACAATTTTGATTTTGGAGTGGAATGCAATCTCCTCGGTGCTTTTCCTCCTTGCTTCCCTCAAGGATAGGTACTGGACTACCATTTTTAAAAGTGCCTTTAAGTGCCACATTAAAGAAATTAGATTGAACCAGGCACCATGTTGCATGTCTGTAATGACAGCTACTTGGACCACAAAGCAGGAGGATCACAAGTTCTAAACACACAGGAAGCTTGAACAAATTAAAGAGACCTTGTTTCAAAATAAAAAACAAAATAGGGTAGTGGGTACAGCTCAGTGGCAGAGCACTTGCCAAGCACATACAAGGCTCTGGGTTCAATATCCTAGAACTGCAGGAGAAAAATGGGAAGAAGTAAACAATACTCACAAACATTCATTCCAAATATATTTATTAAAGCACACCTGTGTGGTCCCATATGATGTTCTCTACAGAGCAGAACAAGATCCATAGACTCAAAATATCATATGTATATGAAGAAGTAGAGATTTGGACAGGGGACATTGTCAGGGCATGAAAACTGGGGAAATACAAGTTTGGGCCATTCCCATGTAAATTAGTTTAAATACTATCTTTCAAAGTCATAAAACTGTTGGAAAGACTCTGAAACAAATCTAACATATGGGAAAACCACTTTGGAAATCATATGGAGACACCTCAGAAAACAAAATGGGATTGCCCTACAACCCATCTATATCACTCCTGGGAATATTCCCAAAGGTAGCAATTCATCATATCACAGAGACACTTGTATCTCCACATAAATTATAGCACTCTTCAAAAGAGCAAGGAAAAGTCACCAACTATGATGCTCATAAATAAAAGAATGGATAAAAAAATATTTATGATACATATACACAATGAAATATTACTCAGCAATAAAAAAGAATGAAATGAGGTCATTTGCAGCAAAATAGATGGAAATAGAGAATATCATTTTATGTGAATGAACATATGCTCAAAAAGAGAAATACCTTGTGTTCTCACTCATATTTGGGAGCTGAGTCTTAAAGGAAGAATACACTTATACATAAGTAGATACATAAAATGCATAATTAAGCTTAGTAAAGAAGAGAAAATATAAAGAGTAGAAGTAAGGAGAGAGGGGACTAGCAAAGGGAAGCAAATATTGTGGAAGGAAGGAATGGGAGGAGAAACAATGTAAAGGCATATAGGAAGAGAAGATAATAGCAATAGCAATAATGCAAACTCATGAGTACAATGGAAAAATAGAGGAATATAATCCATATATGCATATGAGTTTTACTACATTTTAGAAAAAATGTTCCATAAATTTTGTAGGTTGATGAAAGTGTAACCAAAAGTGACATAATAGTTGCATAATGGAAAAGCAAGTGCTATATTACTCTGTACCCACCAATATTTATCAATAAAGGGAGGAAGGCAAAAAAAAAGTATTTAAGTGTTATTTGCATCTTCTTTATTCTCTGTCTTCCTCCAAAGCTTCTCATCCTGTTCCACCTATTATATTATCTTCTCATTACCCCATGTACCAAATTGCATGGATAAGAGTCATACCTGGTATTCTTTATATCCTTGAAGTTTGGTAGACCATTTCACTTGAGGCATATGTTTTCAGTGCATTTAGGGGACACTCTTTTCATACCTCTTTTAACTTTTGCAACCAGTGGTTACTAGAAATTGTGAATTAAGCCTTTAAAGTGATGTTGCTAGACCCTCCTTCTCTTTGCCAAATAATCAGAATGCTTTCAGGAAATGGGGGGATAAGAAAGTATTTTGAATATCTTTACCACAAAGAAATGGTAAATATTCTGGGTCAGTAGTCCCTAACATTTTTGGTACTAGTGACCAAATTGGAGAAAGAGGAAGAGGAACTACTCAAAATCTCTGAAGTAGTCACCAGTTAGGCTACACAGAGCTCAGGAGAACTGACTCATCTCACCATCATGTCCTCTCAGTGAAGTAGGTTAGGTTCCCAGAACTGTCATTGCTCCTGATGATAAGGAAGGTATTTGCCCAAGATCACTACTCACTATGACTCTCCAGCAACAGAGCCATCATTTTAACTCCTGAGGCCAGGTGTAGACCAATGATGTCATTACTAGATGGATCATATAGACTGTTACAAATGCCAAGGAACAAAGGGCATAGTAAGGAACTTTACCCAGTATGTCACTTGCTACTCCTCATTGCCTCATGTCTGAAACATAAACCCATCTAAAATTGAGGTTTAGCCAGTCAGAAGTGATTACATTGTCGGATAACACAGTTTGGATTATACCTTTAGAGTGCCCCTCTGAATTCACCTCACTCAAATAGGTATCCTGTTAAGTGAAATAAGCCAGGCTCACGAGGAGAAGGGCTGCATTTTTTCCTTCTATATGTGCTATCTAAAAGGAAATGATGACATGAAAGCAAAAAGGTGACTACTGTGGACTTATAAGGGGACAAAAACAAAGGAAAAGGATATAAGGAATAGTAATACAGGAGGTAAGTATGATAGATGTACATTAGATGTATATATGAAAATATCATAATGAAACCCCTTATACAATTAATACATGCTAATGAAAACTTTTGGTCCATTTTGCATTCATTTTCCTCAGCATTTGATCAGGGAATCAAGTTTCAGTCATCTACATGTATATACACATTTCCCAGCACAGCTTGTTAAAGAGGCTGTCTTCTCTACACTGTATGTTATTGGTATCTTTACCCAGAATCAGATGACTGTAGCTACTTGGGCTTAATTCTGTATCTTCTATTCTACTCCATTGGTCTACATTGCCTGTTTTTGTGCCAGTGCCACGCTATTTTTGTTTATTATGGGTCTGTAGTATAGCTTGAAATCAGATATTGTCATGCCTCCCACATTACTCTGATTGCTTAAAATTGCTTTGGCTATTTAGGGGTTTTATGTTTTCATATACATTTTAGAATTGGATAGACCTGAAGGACATTATTATTAAGTTAACTAAGCCAGATTCAGAAAGACAAATATTGCATGATCTCATTTATATTTGGAATCCAAAATTGATGACCTCAGAGAAGTTGTTAATAGAATAGATCTAGGCTGAGGAAGAAGAGTTGGGAGTATTGGGGAGAGTCAGGTTGGGAGAGGTTGGGAACTATGTTATACTTAGTTAAAGAACTATGTTTTGGTGTTCTGTGGCATGAGGGTGATAGTAGACACCTATAATGTATTATAAAAAAGTGATAAGAAAGTATTTTGAATATTTTTACCACAAAGAAATGGTAAATATTCTAGCTCAGTAGTCCCTAACATTTTTGGTACTAGTGACCAGTTTAGTGTCCTCCTATGTGAATCTAATGCCCCTGCTGATCTGACAGGAGGCAGAGCATAGGCAGTAATGAGAACAATGAAGAATGTCTGTAAATACAGATCAAGCTTACTTGCTAATTCACTCACCACTCACTTCCTGAGTGGCCCTGTTCCCAGGGACTTGCACCTCTACAAATCCCAGGAGTTAGAGACCCCCGTTCTAGGTGATATGTATGCTTACCTGTCTTGAACATTCCATAATGTATACATGTAATGTAAGATTATATAGTACCCCATAAATGCATAAAATGTTTTGGAATCATAGAACCATACAGAGGAATGGAATCCTAACACTTGCCACATGGACGAATTTTGAAAACATTATTTTTGTGATGCATATCAATTATAAAGGGTGACTATGGTATCATTCCACTTTTATGAGGTACTTGGAGTAGTCAAATAATAGAAGCAAGTGTACTGGAGTTTACCAATGCCTGGAAAAGAAAGGAATAGAAAGTTACATTGTAGGAAGTACCATGGTACATATCTGTTCTCCCAGAGACTCAGGAGGCAGACACAAGAGGATCATGAACTCAAAGCCAGAGGCAGCCTGCTTAACCTAGCAACACTCTATCTCAAAAAACAAACAAACAAACAAATAAATAAATAAATAAAAAGGAAACTAGGGGTGTGGCTCAGTGGTGAAGCACTTGCTCTGCATGCACAAGGTCCTGGGTTCTATTCCTAGAACAGAAAAAGAAAAGAAAAATATTAGGAATGAAGGAGAAGGAAGGAAGGAAAGAAAGAAAAGGAGGGAAGGAAGGAAGGAAGGAAGGAAGGAAGGAAGGAAAAAAGTAAAAGAAAAAGAACTGACAAAAAGCTTTTCCATGCCCCAGCAATCTGAACAAAAATTTCCATTAACCACGTTCACAGAAGGAGCTTTCCTGCATGTTAAGAAAGTCATAAACCTTCAAATGAACTGGAAGTTCATCTTTCCAATCCTCAGGAATGTTCTCTGACCTCAAAACCCCATCATTAGGGGAGTACCCACCTTCCTCTCCCTTCCTTTTTAACATCTTGTCACAAATTTGTTCGATGTCCCGGGGCTGTTCATAGGTCCTTCCTTCCATGCTGGCCAATTCTTGCTTTAAGTTCAAGACTTCATTCCAATGGAGTTCCATTAGGTCATCTAGTTGTTCTTCTCATCATTCACATCTATATCACTCCCCCTGTCAGGTCAGCATAATTAAGGAATACCACCTCTAAAATGTTCTCTGAGGGTCTCCAAGGCTTCCTCCACTCTGGTGTGGGTTTTCCAGATCTCCCAGACCTCACACAGGAGACCATAAAATCCATAGCTCCAAAAGTTCAGGATGTTAGTTGGGAGCCTGGTGCTCCTACAAAGATGCCCCCATTGGTGCTCTTGGCCCCCACTGAGCCTGCAATGCCACTAGAACCATCTTCCTCACTATGGTATCTTGGGCCCCACTGAAAGTTTGAAATCACCTCCAAGGCCTTACCCCATCAACAACTTGCCATTCCACTAAGGATTCCTTTGGGTTAGGGATGTTGTCTGCACTCCCAAGTTGTTGTGAATCAATCAGGTGACCTCCCTGAAAATCCGTTTTTGACACTGTCCCCATGTTTGCTGAAGCCGGTCACCTTTGCCTCCACATCCTTCAGACCCAGAAGCATTGCTCTGAAGACATCATTTGACCTCCAGGGGATCCAATTCCACTTTACCCTCAGCATCCGGTGGAAGTGCTCCAGCTCCTTTTGTAGCTGGAGGTTGGTGTGGGCAGATTGCTGGTTCTACTTCTCAAAGACCTGCTTGATGCAAATGGTCTGCTGCATTCCCTGCTCTTGGCAAATTGCTAGGACTCAGCAAAGTACTGTTTTCCTGGGCTGTTTGTGCAATCTTTATCTGTTCTGTGAGCTTTTGGACCTTCTGTTGCAGGTTAGCAAAGCAGCCTTCATTTTCTGAGGGTCTGGCATTCCAGGCACAGATTTTGTGTGGCTGCTGCTATCCATGCTGGAGGCCACTGCCCTGGAAATCTGGTAGAAGCTGCTTATTTGCAACATCTCAATCCTTTCTGCAGTAGTAGAAATGCAGGAGCCTCACAAGCTATTTCCATCGCAGCACAGCTGGCAGAAGCATCAGATCCTAGATGAAAACTTGAGTCGGCCTGACTGTTTAACAGCTGCCATCTTCTAGCCAGATTTCTTCCTGATTTAGCGACTTCCCTTTGAGACATATGGCTTGCCCTGCACACTCTGTAAGCTCTGTCTTCTCTTTGTCTTGCTTTGCATTCAGATTTGGGGCACATCACAAGTTAGAGCTGTGTTGTGGGCAGGGACACTATCAATGTCAGGCCATGTGTTCTGGCTTTCCAGATCCATTTCCAGCTCTGGATCTGTCTGAATTTGCTGTACATCTGTGGTGTCAATAATGACCTCTGATGCTGGTGTTAGAAATGCATCAGCCTTGGTCTATCACATTAAGATACTCCAAAGTATTTTAAATACTTTTAGGCTGATTCTGTCTGCTTTCTGGCTTCTGCATCTTGGGATTTGCTTCTAGGATAAGGTCTTCATTTAATTGTTTGCTGTCCAAACCTTCCATTAGTGGGCCTAATCTGCTTACTTGCAAACTTGAAAAATTTTAAACACACTAATAATGAAAAATTAGGTAGAGATTTTCTTCACAAGTGACTGTGCATTAGGTTTCTAGGCAAAGGCTTTGTGCCTGTCTTCATTGTTCTTCCTCAAGCACTTCTAGGGTGTGCAGGAATCTTTTAAGGAAAAGCAGCGTGGAGGAGAGGAGCAGCTGGTTTTGCTGCCAGTGCCTTTGCATCTTGTCACAAATTTATTCTATATTGGCAACACTTTTCCTTTCTCCTGATATTTGCCACAGAAAATTCCATTCTTGCTCAGGAGTGAGATATACTGGATGGTTGCAAAGACAGCCCCAGGAAGGCACACTCAATTGTATGATTTTGGTCCATCCCATAAGAACCTTTTTTCAACATTATATCATGCAACAGCCCAAAAAGAATCTAACCAAGCTATCTTGGAAAGGATCCAGGTGTTACTTGAGAGAAACGCAGAGCCTCTGACCTGCCTCAAGGAGCAGTAATTCCACTGTAGATGATGCTTTAATTTCAGAATGGGAGACATGATCTCAAATCAGATTCATTCCTTTCAGAGCATTACATGCCTAGTAGGCTAAGCTTTTAGAAAACAAGCTGCAGAGCAGCAGTCACTTTGAAAATCTAAATAAACTTGAAACCCTCAATATTTTTCAATGGTAGGGTCAGAAAACTGCAGAGAGTAATTTCAGAGGAGAATGACAATGATAGGACACTGAATTTTGTGGGGTGTTAGAATAAGAGGTGGCCCACATGGAGAGAAGGCAGGCAATGTGGTATCTTCGTATCCCTCCCTTTTCTCTGCCCTTCTTCTGTGCTACCTGTTTTCACAGAAAATGAGGTTAATTACAAAATAGGGAGAATAACTGTATAGAAAGAAAAATATAGTTTAGAAATCATATTTCCTATTCTAGTAATGCCCAAGCCACGTTATTGTTGAATGAGGGTGGTGGTGTTGATGGTGATGATGATATCACCGCTGCTGCTAACCCTCACTGAGCTCTAATTATGTTGACCATTGTGCCAACCAAATGACACTTACTAATTCAATTTTATGAAAAAGACAACTTTATGGTGTATATGTTATATTCTCCACTTTATAGTTGTTGTTGTTGTTGTTGTTAGGTGCCATCGAGCCAGTATCTAACTCATATCAACCCTCATATGGTTTTCATTGGCTGACCGTTTTGGGATTGCCTCTTGAGAGTGGATTGCCGGGTCCTTCTCCCATTTTTGTGGTGCTGGGAATTGAACTCGGGATCTCAGAGACTGCAGCGCAGAGCTCTACCAACTGAGCTAAATCCCAGCCCCTCACTTTATAGTAGACTGATTGAAATTCTGAGAAGTTGAATAATTAGTTCCTCAAAAGAATCAAAGAATAATGATGGATAATAACCAGAATTTGAAACAACATAGAAATAATCCGCTATATGACATGAATGTCAAACAACACTGATTGTGAGATCTTGACCGAGATATGAAAGGATATAAATAAACCAAAATGACAATATGATACTTCTAAGAAATCAGACTTTTAAAGAAAGAAAAAATACCATTACCACAAAAAAATGAATTTTATTCAGGAAATGAGAGAAGAGTTCTAGTTTTCAGGTGGCAGAAATCCCTGCCCAGATGACAGACACATGTGGGAGACATCTTCTGATGGCATTAAATAGACAGCTGCCACTCTTCCTTCTGTAGGTCAGGTGTGCTGGCATGGCTGAGAACAGATGCCCTCTCTCAGCCCCCTCCCGGGCAGTAACAGTGTTGGAGCCTCAGGAAGGACACCTTTGGCTGCCAGGAATCATCACAGGCAGATGACAGGAGAAGCGTGGAGAAAGTTCTGCGTCAGGACAGGCTTTGAGAGAAGATGAAGGAGTTGCTATAGAAGCAGGGGAGCCAGTTGTTCTCATCTTTTCCTGGTCCTGATGAATCCTGAAGCCATCACTTGCTCTTGGGTGGGCACTTCTGCTGGCAGGGTGTGGGGGGTTGCACAGGAGGGCATTTCTGCTGGCACAGCTGAGGTGGGCAGGGCTCAGGGCACTTCGGGGGTGGACAAGGCTCAGGACACTTTGGAGGTGGGCAGGGCTCAGGGCACTTTGGAGGTGGGCAGGGCTCAGGACACTTTGGAGGTGGGCAGGGCTCAGGGCACTTTGGAGCTGGGCACACAGGAGGAGGCTGGCAGGGCTGCTTGCACTGCTGCTGTTGGTAAGACATCTTGCTGGAGTCTCAGAATCTGAAATATATATAATATATAATATATATATACACATATATATATAGTATGAATGTGTGTGTGTGTGTGTGTGTGTGTGTGTGTGTGTGTTTATTAAGCAGTTTTCACAGGAAGGCAACCCCATAGAGAAAGATTCCAATGTAATATAACATCAGGGAATATTTCTTATCTATCCAAGAATATACTTTGGGCTCTCTATTCACTGCTTATGACTTTCTGGCTTCTCTCTTCCACTTTAGCCATTTGACTCATCGGTCTTCAAAACTATTCTCTTTTTAATTTCATCCAGTTTCCAAAGAAAATTTCTGCTCAAATGAGCCAAGTAATATTATTTGTGGAAAAATAAATTTTTCATGAAAAGCCAAAACAAGTTCAGAAATCCTGGGCAATCTCATAAACAATGCCCATCATCATTGCTCTTGCGAAGTTCCAGAAAGCTGACTGAGGTACAGAGCAAAGGATTGCGCAGGAAGAACTGAAAGTTTCCTCACCTACTTAAGGCATAAAAGTTTAAACGTGGTACCAAAAAAAAAAATAGAAAAGAAAAAAAACACTTTGTTCTATCTACTTCTTCAATCAACCCTTCCCTACTACCTTGTTTTTCCACATGGATATGAAACTATCCACCAATAAATACATATATGCATAGATTAATAAATAAGCTAACACTATGTGTCATCTTGTCCCATTCCTAAGTTTCCATCCACTAAATAACATCTATCCCATTTTCATAATTTGAACCCATCAAACATGGTGCCTCTAGATTAAATTCAACACTTGAGAAGACCACAAAAACATGTAAACTCAGGATCTCATACTCACCAGATTCTTCAAAGTAGATCACAACTTGAGTACCACAAGTGTAGTCTGTATACACCAGAAGACCTCTTTATAAGACCTGTTGCCCCACCCAGGGGAAGTGGAACTGACTAAAAGTGGGTTGGTAGCAATTTCCCAACCCAAATGCAAATCCATCCATAACTGGCTTGACAGAGACTCCGAAAAATAGGAAATATCCAGTACCCGGACATCCTCTTAGAGTTAACTGATCCTGACTCAGAGGCCCTCTGTAGATCTCAGTTTGAGTAACATGCCAGATGGAGAAATTGGGGGATTCTCTAATTGGAGATTAAAAGTTCTCATTCTTTATTGAGGACAAGCTCTGTTTTACAGCTTCCTTGAATCTTAAAGCCACCTGACCTCTTTGCTCTGCATTAGCTTATTGCTATTTTGTTGCATGTGGACTCATTTATTTCCATCTTTAAATTCCTCCTTCTATTTTCCCTTGTGCCAGAGGGAGAAAACTAAAAAGAGACATGAGATCTGGTAGGACTTCCATCTATGTCAAGCCCTATGACCATGGCCTGGTGACCTCTACTCTCTAGGGTTAGTATTTGTGTACAAATGAGAAAATAATACCTGCCTCTCAGAATGGGTGCTCATGACATTGAATTATCTCTTGATCCTGATCAAGCCTCAGATTTAATCTACCTCCCCTATATTCACACATAGTACCCCAGATTCCACCTACATTTTTTGCCCATTTGAAACTCTTTTCTGTCCACTGAAGGTCCTTTCTCTTCCTGCCCAGACTTTGATTTCAGCATGGAATTCAGTCCCTTTGGTACTTTTTGTATTTGCTTTACTCAAAGATGTGCACTTCTATGAAAACAACATACTGAAACTAATTATACTGCATGCCAATTAAAGAGCAACAGAAAAGAAAGCAAGAGAGTGACTACTACAGATGTTCAAATAAAAAAGAAAATAGAGACAGTGGGTGAAGAACTAGTAATAGAGCAGGTAAATATGATCAAAGTACAATAAATGTATATGTGGAAATGTCATAATGAAAGCCCTTACTTTGTACAACTCATATATTACAATAAAAAGTTCAATGCATTTTGAGTTGACTTTTTTATGGGGTGAGAGATGGGATCTAGTTCCAGTCTTTTACATGTGGATATCCACTTTTCCCAGTGCCATTTGTTAAAGACGCTTTTATCCACTGTGTTTTGGATAACTTTGTCAAGAATCTGATGATTGAAGCTACTTGGGTTTAATTCTGGATCTTCTATTCTATTTCTTTAGTCTATGTGTCTGCTTTTGTACTACTACCATGCTGGTGTTGTTACCACAGCTCTTAGTATAGTGTGGATGAAGCCAGTAATCACAGCGACTTGGGAGGCACAGGAAGGAGGATTGAGATTTCGAGACCAGAAGCAGTCTGAGAAATTTAGCAAGACCCTGTCACAAAAAGTAAAAAACAAAAAAATGGGCTGAAGGTGCAGCTCAGTGGTACAGGACTTGCAAAGCATTCAAGCGAGAGGCCCTGGGTTCAATCCCCTGTACCACAAATACATTAATTAATTAATTAGTTAATATCAGATGTAGGTGTGGAAGATAACTGACCCCAGGAGTTACTCTGGAACATTCTTGAAAAGTCCTTCAGCAATATCCTTCAGGCATGTTTGGGTACCTTCTTCAGATGTACCGTGGTGTGACAGCTAAAGGACTCTCTAAAAATACCACCACTGGGAATATGGATCTTTCTTGAAGGAAAAAAAAGACAGAGATGGAAGCTTAATAAATACTTAACATATCCAGTCTCGTGAGATCTCAGAAGCTAAGCAAGAACTTGGTTGGTCCTTGAATTGGAGACCAGCTGGGAACACAATGGGTGCTATAGGCAGGGAGAAGGACCCAGCAGCCCACCCCCAAAACAATCAGCCATCAAAACCCTATGACTATCAGAGATGCTCTGACAATTGTGCTGGCCTCAGCACAGTGCTGGGGAGTGTTTTGGTCTGTTGCACATAGGGTGGCTATGAGTTGGACCAACTCCACTGACCTTAACGACAACACCAAACACATTGAAAGCAAAAAGAAGAGGGAAGACTGTGGACAGCAACTGGTGACTCCCACCACTAAATGAAGTTCCCTGTGCAACAATGTAATTTGTTAAGGACTATCCTCAGTGCTGTAGGTCCTCCTCCAGTGATAGAAAACAGAATTTGAAGAATATACCAGAAATAAATACATCACAGTAAAAGTTGACAACAGCACACTTTTGAAAGGTCAGATTTGTAACATGAAATTATTAATTTAATTGAAGATGTGGAAGATTCTGGGGTTGTCAGTCCTGTAAAATGAAGTTCTCTGTTCACCAAAAATCCAACAGCACCTATAAAATGTAGGCAGAATTTTGCAGAATGATTCATGGTACATACTACTGGACTGTGGGCCAGAAGAAAGACATCCACAAATGGTGCATACAGGATGATCTAGATTGTCAAAGCCCATTAAAAAAAAGTTCTTCTGAAAACCCATCCACTTGAGTAATCTACTATATCAAAATGCTTGTATTAGTCATATTTCAAGTTTTTATGGTGATATACATCTGTCAACCTCTTGCTAAACCATGTGAGAGTCAGGAGAAGCATTTGTGAACAATTTCTGGACAGAGGACACTTTCAAAATATTCCTTTGTGTGGTGCATATTCAATTACTGTTGTTGGTTGTAGTTGAGTCAGGTCCAACTCATAACAACCCTATGTGCAACAGAAGGAAACACTCCCCGAATCTGTGACAGGCACATGATCTTTTTTATGATTCAACCCTTTGTTGCAGACACTGTGTCAGTCCTTCTAGTTGAGGGTCTTCTTTTATTCATTGATCTGTCACTTTCCCAAACATGATGTCTTTCCCTTGGGATTGGTTCCCCTGACAACATGTCCAAAATACATAATACACAGTCTAGTTATACTTGCTTACACGAAACACTCGGGTTGCACATCTACTAAGACAGCTCTATTGGTCCTTACAGACTGTCTGTAATCTAAAAGCTTGAAATAAAAGAAACTATGGCTACGCTATAATAAACTTTAGTTATAGAATAATATGAATGACTTTCTTCAAAACAGCATAAGTGAAAAATCATGTCCCACATAGGTGCGTGTAAGAAATTATTCCTTTCTATATTTGTGAACAATTAACATAAATAGTAAAATAAAGAAATGAAAAGCTATGAAATGATAAACACAAATTTCAGGAAACAAAGAATGGGGATTTGGATAGGCTGCTGCTGCTTATGTGGACCTAACTTGTTGTCAATTCTAGTTGTTGTTGGTACATCACACTTCAACATATCATTTTGAAAACAATTGATAGACATCAGCCCTATGTGAACTAATAATTGTGTGTCTTCAACCAAGGACCACTTTAGATACAATTCATCAGAATTTAAGTCCTTTTCGGAAAAGAAACAAATAATGCAGATGCATCCTCTCCCAGGATCTCCATTAACTGCTTTTTTTACCACAGGCCAAATGAGGCTTTCATTTCTTTGGCCTACCTGAGTGCACTGCAGAGGTCACTGGAAACAGGAAGGGGCACTATCAATGAATGTTTTGAAAATGAGTCTGAGTCTAAGTACTTTAAAACAGGAACAAGGCACTAAAGAACAGACAGAAATGGTGACTGGAAGGGATACTTACTCTGCTCTTGCTGCTAGTGAAAATACCTTAATGCTGGGTGCTCAGGCTCAGGATAGGAACTCAGGTAACTCAGGAAACTGAGGCAGGAGGATGGCACTTTTAAGGCCAGAGGCAGCCTGTGCAATTTAAAGAAACTTTGTCTCAAAATAAAACATAAAAAAGGACTGTGGGTAGAGCTCAGTCATAGAGCACTTGCCTACCATGCATGAGGCCCTGGACTGAACCCCTAGTACTGGAAGAGCAGGGAGAGCATCCCATATCAGCAATCTGAACAAACACTTCCCTTGACAACATTCACAAGAATAACTTTCCTGCATTTTCAGCAAGTCAAAAGCCTTCTACAGAGCTGAGCCATCATCTTTCCAGTCCCCCAGAAAGTTTTTGATCTCAAAATATTATCATTCAGAGACTATCTGGCTTCCCATCTCTTCATTTTGAGTATCTCCTCTTTCTTTTTCCTTTTTTGTTTTCTTACTTTCTTTTGTAGTGTCTCTCTCTCTCTCTCTCTCTCTCTCTCTCTCTCTCTCTCTCTCTCTCTCGGTGTGTGTGTGTGTGTGTGTGTGTGTGTGTGTTTGTGTGTGTGTGTTGTTTGTTTTGTTTTGTTTTACAGTACTGGGACGATACACCACTGAGCTACATCCCCAGCAGACCCCTTTTTAAATTTTTTTCTTTTGAGACAAGTCCTCTCTAAGCTGTGCGGGCTGCCTCTGGCTGCACATTTACAATCCTCCTGCCTCGGCCTACCAAATTTCTCAGTTTACAGGCACACTCCATAGCACCTGGTTCTTTTTACCAACTTATTAGAAATTTGTTCTTTATTGGCAACATTCTTCCTTTCTTGTTATATTTATCACAAAAATCCATGCTTGTCAGGAGCAATAAATATTAGAGGATGGCAAAGGACACCCTCAGAAAGGCATACGCTACTTCATAACCAACTGGCCAATCTCATAAGAACACTGTTCATCATACTGTCCTTTAAAGGACCCAATGGGGATTTAAATAATCTTCCTTGGAAAAGGCTCCAAATGCTACTCAGGAGAAGGAACAAGACACATACCTGCCTCAAGAGCCTTTCAAATTGACACACAACTTTATGTTTCAATGGATAACTATGTTTTAAACTTCAAAGAAAAGAATATCACCCGGACATGGTGCAGGCCTATAATCCCAGCAGCTCAGGAGGCAGAGGCAGGAGGATTACAAGTTCTAGACCAGAGGCAGTCTGCGTAACTTAGCGAGACCCTGTCTCAGAAAGTAAAAAAATGGGCTGAGGGTGCAGCTCAGTGGTCCAGCACTTGCAGAATGTGCAAGTGCGAGGCCCTGAGTTCAACCCCCAGTACTGCCAAAAAAAAAAAAAAAAAGAAAAGAAAAAGAAAAAGTCTATCTCCTCATTTAAATAATATTCCCATTTTGGACACATAGCACCACAAGAACAGATATACTTATTACCTCCTTCAGAAGTTTTCTTCATTAGTAGACTATGAACCTATGAAAAAAGCTGTATAGGAGCAATAACTTTGAAAATTTGAATAGACATCACAAGCAAAAATATTTTACAAATGTGGAGTCAAAGCACACCAGAGAGGAATTTCAGAGGTAAATGACAACAACAGGACACTAGTTTTTATGGGGTGTTCCAGTGAAAATGTGGCATTCATGGAGACAGGCAGATAAATAGACTTTGTGGGACCCCTATTCTCTCCCTTTCTTCTCCATTGCTGGTATTGTAAAAGCTGCTATGATTTTACACAGAACACTCAACCAATTCCACAAAGCTCTTGTTCTTCAGTTGTACATAGAAAATGAGGTTAATATAAAACAAAGAGAACAGAATACAACGAATAATGAAATTTGAAATTTTTAATTCCTATATTAGTCATTCCCAAACTACATTCTTGCAGCCACAAATGTGCTGTGGGTGATGATGATGGAAATAATGGTGGTCTGCTGCTGATGATAAACTACAGTCCAAGTTCTAACTAGGTGTCGGGCAGTAATGATGCAATGTTAATTTCCCCAAGCTCCTTGGTATAATAAGAATATCAGACAACCCAGGAAATAATGATTGTGAGAGCCTGATCTAGGGGTCAGAACTGGGCAGGAATAAACCAAAATGACAATATGATACTTTTAAGAAAGCAGACTTTAAAAGAATGAAAATACTTATACCATCACCAAAAAAATGAACTTTATTC
>VMDO01034639.1:0-16796 GCA_007922755.1 Pedetes capensis
AAAAGTGTATAATGGAGCAAAACTGATGTAATAATTGCTGTTAGAACAGTGTTTCCTTAAAATAAATAAAAACGGTAAAGGAATCTATTTTTCAGTCTTATATAACAAATAGTCACAAGTATTTTTATTATTTAAACAAATAAATGATATTAGATGGAAATGAGATTAATTACATTCATAAGTATAATATTCAAATATAAAGGGACTATAAACATACTCCCTAATCTTCTTGACTAGGGAAGCATGGATATTAATCATTCTCATACATCACTATACTTGTCCTTAGAACCTAGTACACTTGTAAATATGTGGTGATTTGTATACTGTTTGCTATTTTCTGTATTTTCTTTCATCTTTGAAGCTAGCAGTATAGCATCTCCAAACATCACCCTGACTCTGACACTCTTGCCTTACTTCTGACCTCCCCTTTTGGATGAAAACAATACACATTAATTATCTTATAGACTCTGAGCATGGCTTAACTGGATCTTCTGGTTAGGGTCTCTCATGAGGGACTGGGATCTCATCTGAAAGGTCAACTGCAGAGTGATGTGCTTCTGAGTTCATGTGGGTATTAGCAGAGTACCATTCCCTATGATAGGAACCCTTTTGAAGCTGGGCATGGTAGTGCATACCTGTAATACCAGCACTGAATAGGCTGAGACAGGAGGATCATGAGTTTGAGGCCAGCCTGGGCTACACAGTAAGACCCTGTCTTAAAAAATGTGCACCTTTGATTATATCAGGCCTGCCCAGATAATCAAAGCTAATCTTTCCATCTCAATATCCTTAACACAGTAGCATCTGTAAAGTCTCTTTTGCAATATATCATAACTTATTCACAGGAAATTAGACTATGGATATCTTTGAGGACTATAACTACATCTACATCTATATCTGTATGTTATATACATATGTAGTATGATTAAAAATATGATTGTGATATTTAAAAATGTATTACTCATGAAAGAAGACTTCAAGAACTGCTTCAGAAAGTGGCAAGAATGATGGGATAAGTGTTTTCAAAGCCAGGGGAAATATTTTGGTGGAGATTAATGACAATGTGTCCTTTAGTGTAATAATTTTTTCTTTAAACATTTGCCATATTTTTTCTTCTTACTTCCTATATAGAGACTATAATGTTCAGTATGAAAATTTAGGTTCAAAAGAAGTATAATTTTGCTTGTATTTTATAATTCAGTTTAATTTAGCTTTTGATCACTAATTTTGTAAGGGTCTCAAAAATAATTTCAGCCAACTCAGGATTGTTTAAGGGTGTATAAAATGTTGAAATCCAGGATCTGAGTATGACAGGGGTATCTAGGAAGGCCTTTGAAATGCCCCTCCCTCCTATTATAGATGTCTTGACAGCAAGAGGTCATCTAATTCCTATATTTTATGTATCATGCATCCATTCAATAAGTGGTTTTTATGCAATATAAAACATGGATGAGACATCATCTGTTATCGCAAGGAAACTATCTAGTAAGAGACTTATAAATACATAGCTGTATTAGCAAGTACAATCACAGAAGTGCTTACTAGTATTATGTGTGTACTGAAGACAGGATCTAATCCAGCTTGGGAGTGGTGTAAGGTTTGATTAGAAAAGACTCGTTGAATTGCTGACTGGAGAGCAGAAACAAACAATGAGAGAGTTAGCTAGGAGCATATATTTACTGCCAGAGCCAAACCTCAATCTTCCTTCAGGACTACAGATGTATTTTCAATTCAACTCGACAAAATAATTATTGAACTGTGATGCATACTAGGGAGAAGTACAGCAACCTGTGAGAACATTTAATACCTATACTTCTGCTTATTAAGGGAATTAGGGAAGGCTTCTCTGAGGAAGTTACAGACATTAAACAAGTAATTACAAGTGTGATGAGTGCCATGGAGCAATGGTACAGTAATGTAGGGAAAAATAACCTTGTCAAGAGGGTTAGGGACTGACATGCTAACAAATTCATGATTAAATTGAGACCTGAGGGATAAGTGGGATTTAACAAAGGAAAGGAAGGAAAGAAGAGTGAGCAGTGAAATATCCAGTATGGCAGAAATATAAAAAAAGAAAGAAAGAGATGGGTTCAATTTTGGAAAGGTATATTAAAATGGCCTTTTGAGTTGATTAGGATTTTTAACTGATCATAGATTCATTGACGACTTTGCTAAATTTTAAGTTTGGAAATAATGTGATCTGATTTGTAGTTTTAAGGGGTCCTTCTGTTCTGGACATAGGCTATAGATTAGATTAAAGTATTTGAAAAAGAATTAGGAAGCTGTTGCAGTATCCAAATAAGACCTTGACTTGGGCTGTGTAGTAGCAGTGAGTATTGAGTGGGAGACAGTCTGTTTACCAAAAAACTTGTTGTTGTTGTTGTTGTTAGGTGTTGAGTCTGACTCACAGTAGCCACACATGCAACAGAACAAAACATTCCTGGACACAGACCCATGCCCTGCACTATGTCAGTGCTTCTTTGCTATTCATAGGGTTTTCAATGGTTGATTGTTTCAGGATTGTTTTGGGAGTGGGCTGCCCGGTTGGTTTCCCATTTTTTGCAGTGGTAGAGACCCAATCCATGGCCTCAGAGGGCAGAGAGCATCACTCTATCAACTGAGCCAAACCCTAGCCCCAACAAAATATTTAGAAGGTAAAATATGTATTAAGTTCTTAGATTGAGATACTATATTCTGGAGATGCTATAATATATACGTTTCTTTTGCATATCTCAAATAAGAGTATCCTTACATTGTCACATTTGTATTTTATTTGTCATTTAATGGCTTTTTGGAAGATGAATCTAAGGCAGATAACAATTCTAGACATGAATAGAAGTAAAGAGGTCCTTGAAGTAGTTCAAAGATGATGAGCTGTGAACCAGTATAATAGTAAGAGATACAGAAAAGAAAAAAAAAAACAGAATAAGAAATAATTGGCAGGCAAAATTAGAAGTGGTTCTTGAGTGAAGTAGAGAGAGAAGAAATGAATCAAATGTGACTCTCCAGTTTCCAATGTGAAGGACTGAAATTTGTATGAATCTAGGACCAAACAGCATTCAGATAGCAGGCACAGAGAGAGAATTCCAGAACTACTTGTTGATGAATGATGCATAATTACAACCTGGAATATTCTGTCAATTTAAACCCAAATATATCATAACTTGATTTTACCTGGTTTTCCACATGATGAACCCAAGTTTTAATTTTTATTAGCTTACTAATAATAACTGATTATCAGTTTTCTCTTATGTTTAATATGATGAGAGTAACAGAAAGAATTTATTGGGAGAAAACTTGTTATTAGTCTACGGATTTTTTATAGTCCATACACTTTATTTTCCCCTGTGTAAATTCTCCACTCTGAGCATTGGGAAAACAGTTACTAAATTGTTTATTTTTGTATGAATAGCTTTCAGACAAACTGTTTATTGAGACTGATCAAATTACAATGAAAACTGCACAAAAACACTTCCCACAGTCTTACTATTCCTACATGGTCACCACCCATGTGAAATTATGTTCTGGTAAGAAGGAAGAAATACATGAAACATACACTCCTGAGACCAAGAACAAATAATTACAGAATAACTTCCAAACCTCAGACTCAGTGCCATGAGGTTTCTGGCACTTTGCTGGTCATTGCTGAAAGCATTTTTGTCATACATCTTGTGACACATCAAACTTTTAAAGTCACAATTTTTGACCTTATTTTTGAAAAGAGATGCTTAATGTCATAATAACATAGTAGGTTTTGTTAGTATTACCATCAAGACAGAATTGCAAACAGAACACTCAATGAAAGAGAATTCCCTTTCAGAGAAGTAGTTCGTATTTTTGTTTTACACTTCATTACCATTAAACACCACGTGTGTGTGTGTATACACACACACATAGATGCACAGTGCACAACATATACTTAGCTGTTTCATCCCTGCAATAACTTTTGTCAAGCATGACTTACTGTTTCTTTCACATACTTTGTTAGTTTTAATTTTATAAACATGCTTCAAACAAAAATATATTAATGTTTATATCTAAATAAATTAGAGAAAATTATGAGCAAAATATTTTTACACTGACTTTATTGAAGCACAAAAAAGAAGAAAAATATTTTTGTCCCATCTACTTTATCAGCTGAACCAGTTGCTCTGCATGACCTATAGTCCCTGCAATTTGGTTACACTATCCTCTGCATTTGCTTAACCAGCAGCACAAAACCCCACATAGCTCAGGAAAAGACTGAATGAAGTTGACTTTCTGTCTTTAGCATAGAATTCAAAAGTGATATTTAAGGAATCATTATGCTAATCAGAAGTCATTTACTCAAATAAACCACTGGGAATATTTTGCTTCCTAGCAGAGCTTTCAAAGACAATGAAAACATCCAACTCTTCTTGATCAAATCAGATATGAAAAAACAGTCTGACTTATTATGCAGTAATGTCTTTTTTTTAAAGTAGGAACCTACATTAAAGTCCCTCTCTTTCAGAGGTCAAAACTTTGAAGCCATCAATTCAAGTTTGTCCCAAGTAAGAACAGATTCAAGTCCTTAGACATGGTAGAAGTCTGTAGTTCCAAAAAGTTTGGCTGTTTTCAATGTAGTTGTCCTGGAGGGGGCTGGGATTTAGCTCAGTTGGTGGATCACCACTCTGCAGTCTCTGAGGTCCCAAGTTCCATTCCCAGCACCGCAAAAATGGGAGAAGGACATGGCAATCCATTCCTGAAACAATCTGGAAACAATCAGCCATTGAAAACCCTATAATGGTCACTCTGAGTCTGACAGGACTCGAGGGCATCTAACAACAACAACTTGTTCTGGAGATTGTTTCCCAGGAAAGTTTAAGAATTTTTCTTTGTTAGTATAACTTTGCAGGTATGAAAGTCAACCTAGGCTCCTGAAATAGAGCTGAGGTTTTCTCTCACTGCTTGCTCCTGCTTAAAAGTGAAAAGACATACAATCAATGAAAGTAAAGTTCTGCCTTCTATTACAATATGTGAATGTTAAATAATATTAAGTAGTTTTTTAAAAAATATTTTGCATGAAAAAACAAAGAGTTTGTACTGAGCTTTTATTGGTCTTCTGCGGTTCCACTGTTCAGAACACTGAGTCCAAAAATTCTTCTTTGCAAAGGAAACCACAGACATATAAATCAGGACATGGGCATGCCTTATCAATTGTGAAAATCTAAACTAGCTCTCAAATATGCTGGAAATGACATTTTGTAAATAACTTCAAAATCCTGGTCTAGGACCTAATGCTAAAAAATAGGAAGGAAAGGAAAACTTCCTGAGATTGTTTCAAAGAGGAAACTTAATATACTCTCTGTGAACTTCCATTTTTCTTTGAGTAACTTTTTTATTTTAAGGTTTCTTTCCAGTCAGATGCTTGTATTTTCACAGCCAATTCAGGCAGAGAATTAAGTAAGAAAAAAAAAATGGGGAATGGATAGGGAGGAAAGGGAAAGAGTTTTATGTATGGACTGGTTTGGTGGATTTTAAGAGCCAAATAGAACTTTAGAAGGCACACCTAAGGAGTGTATACAATGCTTTGTGGTTCAATTATAAATAAAATACCTCCTCCACTCTTTTTATTTTGAAAGTCTTATGATAACGCTTCTTTAATCATATATGATTGCCTAAGAAAGACTTTCAGGAACAGGTCTTTTTTAAATTTATTTATTTTATTTTTATTTTTATTTTTTCTGATTTTTTATTAGAAATTTTTAATGTACATCATAATGTGATTCATTTTGACATGCTTTTCATTGTGACAATTTTCGTATATGCAATTTGATAAACATTATTCATATAAGTTACCCTTACCCTCCCCTATGTTTCCCCCCTCCCCCCCTTCTCATCTAAGTTTCCCATCCAAGTCTTCTCTATCTTTACTTAGTAGTATTTTTCTATATGTCCTTGGGTTCCACTACAGGAAAAGTTTCTATCTTAAACAGGAACAGGTCTTTTTATACATATGTTGTTGTTAGGTGCCGTCGAGTCGGTATCCGACTCATAGTGACCCTCTGTACAACAGGGGAAACACTATTTTCAGTACTTCTCTGCTGTTCATAGGGTTTTCAATGGCAGATCGATTTTTGGGAGGGGGTTGCCAGGTCCTTCTCCCACACCTACAGCTTCTGGTGTTCCCAGGCGGTCTCCCATCCAGGTACTAACCAGGCCTGATCCTGCTTAGCTTCCGAAATCTGACAGGATCAGATACCACAGGGCTATGGCTGCAGGCTTTACACATATAGCATGGAATAAAACTGGGCTGCTAGAGACAAAGCAGCCAATATGACCTACAGCTTCCAATTTTCAGCTTGATATTTAAACCTATTTTTTCTTTCAGCCATTATTGATGTGAGTGAACTGATTGAGAGCATTTTCAAGGTTATCTATGGAACTGGTTTTAAATCACTTAAAAGAAAAACAAAATTTTAATTCAAAATTAATAAAACCTTTTAGAGAATATATTTCCATAAGCCCTAAAATGTCAATATCTGTTTTCTATAAAATATGGAAATTAAATTTAGAATAATGATTTCTGAATTAGTTTGTTAATCTATTAATAAACTCTCATTTTGTAGACAACATACCAGAGGCCAAGGAAGTTAAATGGCTTGCCCATAAGTATCCAGCTAATTTGCACTGAATCAGAAATTCTTGAATGCTGGGGATGGTTGATTTTTAGAAATGATCAAATAAAAGGTGAGGAAAATGTATTATTGTCAAATTAATGCAAACTCAGTTTTTCATAAATCATACCATTTATAAAAGAAAAGTTAAAAAAGATAAGCGTGATGTGTTTTCATGGACTTTAAAATGTCTTATTTGAAAATTACCGGGCTGGTTGCGGTGGCACCCACCTGCAATCCCAGCCACTCAGTAGGCTGAGGTAGAAGGATCGAAAGTTCAAGACCAGAGGCAGTCTGTATAATTTAGAGAGACCCTGTCTCAAAAAGTCAAAAAATGGGCTGGGAGCGTAGCTCAGTGGTACAGCGCTTGCAAAGCATGCACATGCCAGGCCCTGGCTTCAACCCCTAGTGCCAGGAAAAAAAAAAAGGAAAATTACCTTTAGTTGTTGTTGGTAGATGCCCTTGTGTGTCCTGTCTGACTCCTAGGTGACCCTTGTAGGGTTTTTAATGGCTAATTGTTTCAGGATTGCCTCTGGAGTGGATTGCCACATCCTTCTTCCGCTTTTGTGATGCTGGGACTCGAACTGGGGACCTCAGAGATTGCAAAGTGCCACTCTATCAACTAAGTTAAATCCCAGTCCTTCAGTTAGATCACCAAATTGAAGTGGCCTTGCAATATTTTTTGAGGTTCACACAAGTTCATTATGCGGACCAGAAATCATGTGACTACTATTTCAAACTTTGGCAGAAACTACTAGAAAAAAAAAGTTCCTTAGTGATTAGAAATGACCCTTCTTCATTCCCTCAGTCATAACTTTAACTAGAGGGACTATCAAGGAATTAACTCTTGGCTTAGTATTCATATGACTTCTCCAGGCTGGCCTTTACCACAGATACGTGTATATTAGAAGTCAACTCTATTAAGATTTTCTAGTCCAGTGGGTTAGGAATGTTCAGATCACTTTTGGCTAAGTACTAATGTTCATGTCTTCCTTCCCCCACATTTTATGGCGTGGAAATCCCCTCTGGTTTTTTATTTTATAAATTTGAAAAAGTCAGATTTCTACATTTAATAATATATTACTCAGCATATTAATGGTATGCTCTGGAAATTCACCTATAAAGAAGACTAATGTTGAATAACAGCAGTAGAGCATAATAGTTATTTCATATCAAGATTTTCCCCCTTTTTAAATTTTATATGTTGTTTTCTGTAGAGAAGAAAACTAGGTAGAGCACTCACTTCCTTTCTTCAAATCCCTCATTAATGAATAATGTGTGTGTTAGAGAACAACACTAAAATAGTTATTGCAGGCTGCTTTATGGAAACTGTCACATAGTACTTTAGAAATTCTGGGGATTGGAAAGATAAGCTGATTTGAGATTTATGTATGTATGTAGAACAAAGTGCCATATAACAAAATTAGCTGAATGGCCACTAATATGCCTGGGAGTTATTTCTTTGCTTGTATTAATTGGTTCAGCATGGCACCCTTAATATTGGATTGAGTTTATGACTTCTGGAGCAGGCCTGTTACTCAGATAGATGGACTTGCTGTCACAGCACACCTGTGACATCAGATTCCTCTATTAATTAGCTCTGGAGATTAGAGTATGGTGACCATGACCTCAAGACTGTGATTATCGTCTGCTTTTCAAAGAGGAAAACAGCTTTACAATCATAAACTGTAGCTCTTTCTCCTGGCAGGGATGCCTGCTAGTCTTCATTAGTAGTATAGAAAGTGGTAAAATGCAAACCTAGCTTCTCTGCCTCAAAATAAACTTGAAGCTCAGAGATCAAATGTATATCATGTAGCTTGCTGGTAAAGAGCACTGGCTTGGAGCTTCATCAGTTTGAGTTAAAATCATAGCTCAGCTTCTTCTTACCTGTGTAACCTTGTGAAAGCTATTTGACTGTGTGAAAAGGTCAAATATGATATTTAACTCATCAGCTTGTAGGGAGATTTAATGTGCCTGGAAAATAAGATTCAATAAATGTTAGCTGTAATTATTACTTCATTTTTTCATGTATGTAGATGGATTTGTGTCTCCTATTCCAGTAAAGTGGTTAACATTTATTCTTCTGTTGTGATCATACTTAAAACACTTTAATTGTCAACCCATACATAAAATTTGCATTATTCATTGCATTGCAAAATCATTTTTCAAATGCTCTTTATTCGTCTGTTCTTTCCACGGTACTTAATATATTGATTTTCATCAGTGTAAATTGTCTTCGTACAGATTGGCTATACATGCTAACAGGTCATGGGCATGCTTTCTTTCTTTCTTTTTTTTTATGTGGTACTTGGAGTCTGAACCCAGAACCTCATATATACTTTGTGAGTGCTCAACCCCTGGGCTGCACCCTCAGCCCAATTTTCATTTTTTATCTTGCTAAGTTACAGAGGCTGCCTCTGGTCTTGAACTCTCTACCCTCTTGCCTCTACCTCTTGAGTCATTGGGATCATAAGTATAAGCCACTAGGCCCACCATTAGTATGCTTTTAAAACTAATTATTTTGAAATAACTTTAAATTTACAGAAACATTGCAGATTATACAGTGCTTTTGTGTGTCCCTCACCTGGCTTAAATTGTTTGCTTTTCCCCCCTCAGTACTAAGGGGTTGAACCTAGGGCCTTGTGCATGTTAGATAAGTGATCTGCTTCTGAGCTGTACCCTCAATCCCTTTTCTCATTTTTATTTTGAGACAGGCAATTGCTAAATTGTGCAGGCTGACTCTGGCCCTGAACTTGTGACACTACAGCCTTAGCATCCTGAGTTGCTGGGATTATAGGCTATGCCATAGTACCTATATTCCCTAATGTTAATAACTTGGATAACAATGGTATAATTATTATATATAGAACATTAATATTAATACAATATTTTGAAACTACAGGTCTTATTAGAATTTCCATTGAATTTTCCTTAACATCCTTTTGATAGTCCAGAATTTAACCTGGGATCATACATTACATTTAGTTATGATAGCTCTTGATTTTTTTTCAAATCTGTTACAATATTTTATTCTATCCTTATCTCCTAATCTTTCACAACTTCAGCTTTTTTTTTTTTCTTCTTCTTTTTTTTTAACAGCACAGGCTGGCTTAGAACTCCAGATCCTCCTGCCTCTACCTCTAAAGTGCTGGAATTATAGTTATGTGCGACTATGCCTAACATTGATCTTGACCCTTTTGATGAGAACTAGCTTGTTATTTCATAGGATTTCTCTAAATCTTGGTTTATCTGAAGTTTTCTCATGACTAACATTTTGTTATGTATTTTTGCCAAAAAGCCCATAGAAGTGGTGTTGGATCCTTTTCGGTGGGTACCTGACCTTAATATGTCTTCTCACTAGTGATACTAACCAGGATCCCATGAATAGGGTAGTACCTGTTGGGTTTGTCTACTATAAAGTTGCTATTTTTGCATTATAAGTTATCAATATTCTGAGGAAGATCCTTTGACGCTATGATAATATCATGTTTCTCCTCAAGATTTTGTCCATGGATTTTTAGCTTCTATTAGTGGATAAAGGCTGGGGGTTTAGCTCAGTTCGTAGAGTGATGCTCCACACTTTCTAAGGACCTAGGTTCAATCCCCAGCACTGCAAAAATAGGAGAAGGATGTGGCAGACTACTCCTGAAGTAATCAGCCATTGAAAACCCTATGAACGTCCCTGAGTCAGGCACTACTCAATGGCACCTAACAGCAAATTAGTGGATCTTGCCTCCAACATTGTGTTAGCTTTTTGTCACTATATCAAAAACCTGGGCTGGGATTTAGCTCAGTGGGTAGAGTCTGCGCTGCAGTCTCTGAGGTCCCAAGTTCAATTCCCAGCACCGCAAAAATGGGAGAAGGGCCTGGCAATCCACTCCCAAGGCAATCCCGAAATAGTCAGCCATTGCAAACCCTATGAGGGTCGCTATGAGTTGGATACTGACTTGACAGCACCTAACAACAACAACAACAACAACAATCAAGTACCTGAGATAATCAACTGATCAATTGAGAAAGCTTATTTTGGCTTACAGTTTTGGAAGTTCCAGTCCATGATTGGTTTGCCCCTTTGTTTTGGGGATTAGGAGGCAGCACATCATGGCTGGGCACCTATAGTAAAGCAAAACCACTCACTCCATGGACAGGACCTGAAAGTGAAAGACTGGTGTTGTACAATCTACTTTGAGGACATGCCCCTAATGACTCAAAGATCTTCCACTAGGATCTATGTCTTTAAGTTTTGACCAGTAATCCCCTAATAGTTCTGTAATGGTTAATATTCACTGTCAACTTGAGTGGATTGAGAGACACCTAGTAAACTCCACCTCTGGGTATGTCTTTAGGGCATTTCTGGAGATAATTAGATCATAAAGGTTCTGATCTAATCAACTGATTAATCTACTGATGGATTCAAAATTTGAGTAGACTATTGGAATGTGGTGCAACTGTGGAAAGTTGGGCCTCATTGGAGGAAATGGGTTACTAGGGGTATCCCTTTGGAGGCTGTATCTTGACCCTGACATGTTCCCGTTACTCCTCTTTGCTTCTTGGATGCCATGAGATGAACAGCTTTCTGCTACCATGCCCTTCTCCATGATGTTTCTGTCTTGCCATGATTCTAAAAGCAATGAAGCCAGCTGGCCATGGACTGAAACCTCTGAAATCAAGAGCCAACATAAATATTTCCTCATTGTTTATGCCAGATATTTTGTTACAGCTACAAAAAACTGACCTACAAAATCCCTAGGCTAGCTATCAAGCCTCTACTACATGTGCCTTTGGGGACTCCTCAAGATTCAAACTATAGCCACTGTCAATTTGGCCTCATGATGATTTTGTACAACCTTTATTTCTCTACATTTATTAATTGAATTTTTCTATGGGGAACAATTGTCTCTTCTCATTTATTTACTCAATTGTAAGTTTATATTTGTGTGAACCCATGGTTATTTACTATATTTCATAAATAATTATCCAATAATACCATCTATTTGTTACCCAAATTGTTCCTGCTTTGGCAATTTGGAGCTTCTGTTGATTCCTCTTCTTTTTGTCAGGATTCCATGGTTTTGGGGGCATTTCCTTACTTGGGACATCAGAAGATGGCCTAGGCTCATCTTATATTTTTCACTATCCAGCCATAGAATCTGCCACTTCACCAAGAGCCCTGGTTCCTATTATTTGAGAATGGGACTCAGAAGCCAAGATCTGGATGCTGAGAATCGAACGAGTTCTCTTTTAAAATAAATGAAATTCAGGAAAAACATTTTAGAATAAATTTTCTTCTCTCAAAATAAAAGCAACTTTAGCTGGGCATAGTGGCACATACCTATAGTCACAGCTATTCAGGAGGCTGAGGTGGGGGGACCTATTGAGTACAGAATTTCAAGGCTAGCTTGGGAAACAAGGCAAGACCCTGTCTCCAAAAACTTAAAAAATAAAAGTAATTTTATGTAGCTCCATAGAGAAATACATATTCTTATAATATATAACCTATATGATTAACAAGAAGAGTGTTGGTGAGAAAATTTACATTGGTTTGAATTAGAAATTAAAAGTTATATTTGTGCACTTTTATGAGGCAACAGGAATCTAATTTTTTGTCCTGGCATTAAGTTTTTGTGTTTTGTGAAGAAGGTAGGGGAGGTATAAATTTTCTCCTTGCTATTAGGCTAGACTCTTGTTGTTGTTAGGTGCCATCGAGTTGGGTCTGACTTACAGAGACCCTATGTACAACAGACAAAATACTACCTAAAACTGTGCCATGCCCAATACTATTGTCAGTACTTCTCTGCTATTCATAGCATAGGGTTTCCAGTGGCTGACTGTTTCAAGAATGGGCTACTAGGTCCTTCTCCCAAGCCTATATATACGTTGTTGTTGTTGTTGTTGTTAGGTGCCATCGAGTTGGTATCTGATTCATAGCAACTCTCATAGGGTTTTCAATGGCAGATTATTTTGGGATTGCCTTGGGTGTGGGTTGCCACGTCCTTCTCCCATTTTTGCGGTGCTGGGAATCAAACTCAGGACCTCAGAGACTACAGAGCAGTGCTCTACCAACTGAGCTAAATCCCAGCCCAAAGCCTATATATAGTACCTGGTATTCCTAGTCAGTCTCCCATCCAAGTGCTAACTAGGCCCAATCCTGCTTAGCTTCCGAGATCTGACAAGATGGGTTGCCAGAGTGGTATGGCTGTGGACTATTCGGGTAGGATAGAATCATTTAAAAAATGATGTAATATCTCCAATAACTCAATTTCGTAGTGACTATATCAACAGATGTAACTTTAATTTCTTCTTTCTTCTTCTCTTGCTCCTTTTCTCTTCTTTTTACTTCTCTCTATACCCAAAGGATATGAATCTAGCTCTTCTACTGGGAAAATGATCAGGGAGATAGACTCCAAGATTTCTCTAGACAGATCTGCCTCTGCTGATAGTTCTTCTTTACATATGCATATACAGTGATTAAAACACTGAGAATGGGTAATATTTCTCTTGGGGTAGAATCTGTTGATGATAAGTTGTACAGATTGGGAATCCCTTATCTAAAATTCTTTGGGTCAGAAATATTTTGCATCTTGAATTATTTTGGATTTTGGGATATTTGCATATACAAAAGGAGATGTTTTAGGGATGGAATCCAATTTTAACAAAAAATTATTTATGTTTTATTTATACCTTATAGACACAGCTCAAAGGTAATGTTGTATGATTTTTTAATGTACTTCTGTTTTGGCTGTGATTTGTTTAATGAGGTTAAGCCTGGAAGTTTCCACTTGTAGCATCATGTTCATGCACAAAAAGTTTTGGATATTGGAGGATTTGGGATTTTTGGATTAGAGATCTTCAATCTGTACCTTGACAGTCTTTTATTTCTAGGAATGATGAAGTACAACTAGTTTTTATTTGATGATTTTTCAGAAATTAAATAGCATTCAAACTCAGGTTACTCTTTGATACTAACTCAGTGTCAATTAGCTATTGACACACCTCAAGAACAGGTTTAATGCAATGCATTAAACACAAATGATAAGAGACCAGAGGAGTTGAGGCTTGACATAAAAGATATCATTCAAGAAGGAAGCAAAAAGTTATTAAAAAGACAAGAAAAAAAGAAAAGACCAAATTACATGTCAAAAGAGACACTGGAACTTGCCCTTGAATCTCAAGCAGCCAAAGTAAAAGGAAGACATGGTGAAGTTAAGGATCTAAGCAGAAGATTTCAAAAGGGGTTTTAAAAAATTGATCAGTTATAGTCAAAGATTTCTCTTATTGATATCATGTGGAGTAGGAAATTTGGTATCTACCTTAGTTAAAATAAAGATAAAAAAGAAATCATTAAAGTTGTATACAAGATGCCTATCCCCCTATTACTGATTTTTATTCTTTAGCTATGATAGAATACATCCAAGATGATGGAATAAGTGAAGATATTAGGTATGGTGGAAAATAATATTGTCAAACTTGAAAAGAATGTAGACTACTACAGACAGAATATAAATTACTATAGACAATGTGATCATAACTGGGAAGTGTAAAGTAGACCTGAACTGGAGCTTTAGATCAATAAACATTTTAAAGCTTCCAAAGCTTTAACTCTTGAAAGCTTTTAAGATGCTGTGAATCTGAAAATGTATGTTTTACAATGACTTGAGAACATTGGGGAAGATTTAGAAGAATGATTCTCAAAGATAGAGGATGTCTTAAAATTGGTGACAATGCTATATGATTATATTCTCATACATTTTTAAAGTCACTGGTACAAAATATTGGGCTGTCTTATGGGTTGCTTTAAATAACAAAACACAACAGTCAACCTACCACTGAACCTCAGAGTTTATCTGGCTCTGAGATGGGTAAAAACAACTAATTTCTTAGTAGAAATTCAGTCCAAAATGAAGTCCTTGATATCTTCTTAACATTGGTAAAAGAGGAACTTTTAAATGATTTTTTTTTGTCATCACAGCCAGCCAGCTAAATGTATGAAATCTTATTTGAGGACTTGGGAATTTATACTACTTATGTGATAGCTCCCTCACACGTCTGTCAGTTAGCCGCACTATGGGGGCTTGTGTGTTGTGATTAGGCTGAAAGATATGCCACTGGTATCTCAGATACCAGCAGGGTTACCCATGGTGGACAGGTTTCAGCTGAGCTTCCAGACTAAGATAGACTAGGGAGGAGGCACTGGCGAGCCACTCCTGAAACAACAAGCCATTGAAAACCCTACAGATAGCAAAGAAACTATCAGATATACTGCTAGAAAATGAGACACCCGGGTTGGAAGGCACTCAGAAGACTACTGGGGAAGAGTTGCCTCCTCAAAGTAGAGTATACCATGATAACAGAAATGGAGTAAAGCCCCAGGGACCTTCATTTGCTGATGTGGCATTACTCAAAATGAGGAGAAATAACTGTAAACATCCATTAATAATTGAACATAGAATGTACGTATTATGAACTTAGGAAAATTAGAAACCATTAAAGGAGAAATGGAGCACATAAACATTGACATTCTAGGCATCAGTGAGCTAAAATGGACCGGCATGGGCCATTTTGAGTCAGACAATCATATGGTCTACTATGCTGGGAATGATAAACTACAGAGAAATGGGGTTGCATTCATCATCAAAAAAGACATTTCAAGGTCTGTCCTGAAATACAATGTTGTCAGTGATAGAATAACATCCATATGCCTACAAGGAAGGCCAGTTAATGTGACTATCATACACATTTATGTACCTACCAATAAGGCCACAAATGAAGAAAGGGAAGATTTCTACCAGCTTCTGCAAACTGAAATAGATCAATCATGCAATCAGGACGTACTCATAATCACTGGTGACTGGAATGCAAAGGTTGGAAACAAAGAAGAAGGCTCAGTAGTTGGAAAACATGGTCTTGGTGACAGAAATGAAGCTGGAGATCACATGATAGAATTCTGTTAGAACAATGACCTTTTCATTGCAAATACATTTTTTCAACAACATGAATTGAGACTATACACATGGACTTCACCAGATGGAACATACAGGAATCAAATTGACTACATATGTGGAAAGAGACGATGGAAAAGCTCTATACAAAATGTCAAAACAAGACCAGGTGCTGACTATGGATCAGACCATCAACTTCTCATATGCAAGTTCAAACTGAAGCTGAAGAAAATTAGAACAAGTATATGAGAGCCAAGGTATGACCTTGAGTATATCCCACTTGAGTTCAGAGACCATCTCAAGAATAGGTTTAATGCATTAAACACAAGTGATAAGAGACCAGAGGAGTTGTGGCATGACATAAAATATATCATTCAAGAAGGAAGCAAAAAGTTACTAAAAAGACAAGTAAAAGAGAAAAGACCAAATTACATGTCAAAAGAGACACTGGAACTTGCCCTTGATCATCAACCAGCCAAAGTAAAAGGAACATGATGAAATTAAGGATCTAAACAGAAGATTTCAAAAGATAGCTCAAGAAGACAAACACAAATATTATAATATAATGTGCAAAAAGCAGGAGACAGAAAACCAAAAGGGAAGGACATGCTCTGTGTTTCTCAAGCTTAAGGAAGTGAAGAAAAAAAATTCAAGCCTTGAGTGTCAATAGTGAAAGATTCTACAGGACAAATGTTACCCTATGCAGGAAATATCAAAAGAAGATGGAAGGAATACAGAGTCATCATACAAAAAAGAATTGGTAGATGACCAACAATTCCAAGAGGTTGCATATGAAGAGGAACCAATGGTATTGAAGGAGGAAATGGAAGCTGACTTCAAAGAACTGGTGAAACACAAGGCTCCAGGAATTGATGCAATACCAATAGCGAAGTTTCAACAAATAGATGCAGCACTGGAGGTGTTAACATGTTTATGCCAAGAGATATGGAAAACAGCTACCTGGCCAACTGACTGGAAGAGATCCATATTTGTGCCTATTCCCAAAAAAGGGGATCCAATTGAATGTGCAAACTATCGGACAATATCATTAATATCACACACCAGCAAAATTCTACTAAAGATCATTCAGAAGCGACTGCAGCAATATATAGACAGGGAATTACCGGAAAACCAAGCAGGATTCAGAAGAGGGCGGGGAACTAGGGACATCATTGCTGATGTCAGGTGGATATTAGCTGAAAGCAGAGAATATCAAAAA
>VMDO01034641.1:0-16783 GCA_007922755.1 Pedetes capensis
TAAGTGAAATAGAATCCTTGACATCAGTAGTGTATTTTGCTCAAATTCTGTTATTAAGTCCTTCAGAATTATTCTCATCAAAATAAGTGGCTAAATTCTTTTTATACTTGAAGTATCTTTTTGGAAAAGTTAGACTTTTAATAACTGTTATTACCAGGTTAAATCATGCAATTACAAAGTAGTTAGAAATTTCTGAAAGAGTATTACTGTTTAAAAAAATGTAGCTCAATCTTATATAAGTAATATCTAGTATTTTACTGGGAAATTATTGTTCAAAAGGCCCTGTTCAAAATACTCCCCAAACAAAATACTCTAGTCAAGATTGTTTTGGGCCCACTGTTAATGAAACTGGATGCAGAATAAGACAGAAGACACAAAGTCAGACTGGGTCGGAGCCATTAGAAATCCTTAGATTCAGACAAATCAGGAGCTCATTTTTTTCCCCCTGGGACACTTGAAATATTATTCAATCAGTCAACACAATAGATCTTCACAAAGGAAGAAAGATTCATTAACATGATGTGGAGGTTATTGTATTCTTTGGACTGTGTGTCATAATTGTAGTCAGAAAATTCTGAATCAACAAAAATAGCCTACATCATTTGTAGGTATGAGGATAGTTTTCCATCGGGCTTTTTAATTTTATTGAATAATACACAACTGATAAGCTCTGAATGATATTGTTTTATGTTATGAACACACTAGCTTTTAAAATTTATTATGTTTATAGGCATTCACTATTTGAGTCAAGGTCAGCCTTGTTAACTGATTAAATGCAATTTTATCTCAGCAGCATTCACTTTATTCTAAAAAAATCAAATGCATAAAGAGAAACAGCTTTCATTCTTGTTTATAACTTGGAAAATTAAGTTGTTTTGTTGATGTAAATAACTCGCTTGGAGATTATGCCACTTTTTGGAAATTTCATACACCTATTTCTAAAATGTGTTAAAGTTACAGCACATCCCTGACTTGTTCAAAGTAGAAGATGTGAGTAACTGATTATTCTGGACTGAGTCTTCCTTGCCAACAGCACTGACCATGTTGGGAAGAGCCACTGAGCAAAGATGGCAGCACAGTCTGAAGGAAGAGACTTGATTTAAAAGAAAAAATTCATTTAAAAGAAAAATGTGATTTCTACTTGCACATTTGTCAGCTTGTACATAACACTCTACCCTTAATTTCTTTCTTATTCAGGAGCAGTTTTGGATTGACTTGTTGTGAATGGTGTCCATTATCTAATGAGTCATGAGAGAAATATTTCTATGATTACCTGTAAACTTGTGAAAGATCTGCAGAGGTTACAGGTGAATAGGATGGTGTAAAAGTCACATCAGCTTCATTATATGTGACATTTACATAGGTAGCCATTCTCAGGTCCAGTTGCAGGTTATGCTTTGTGTCTGCACACATAATTTGCCTGGAAGACCTTCTAACATGTAGACTAAACCAGAGTGCATGATACTTTGTCTCTAATGCTCCTGATACCCTGTCCTGAAACTCTGCTGTAAGTATGATAGGAATAATTCCACCAAGCCTTCCAAATTGTCTTTCTAAGCTCTCTTGAATAAGCCTAAGAAAAATGGGCTACCTACATTTTTCATATTTGAAGGTCAAACATCAATATCTCTCAGATTTACGTTCTTTAGCTACCCAAAGTAAGATACTATTGTTACCACAGATTAGTGGGGAGCAAGGAGAGAGCCAGTACCTGAACACAAGTCTGAGAATTTGGCACCAAAACACTGGTCCTTGTATCTGGGGTATAAATAAGTTTATACTGGACACAGAAGTTACAATAGAGAGTATAGAATAGGTTTATTAAAGATAGCATACCATTAAGAAATAATTACAGAGAAGAAGGAGAACCCTGGAGAATCTTAGGTTATCCTAAAAAGGAAGTTAAAATAAACTGGGTTTCCTGGGTGAGTATGCATAAGGATATTTCTGTTCCCTAAGGAAAGGTAAAGGCTGGGATTTAGCTCAGCTGGTAGAGCACTGTACTGCAGTCTCTGAGGTCCCAAGTTCAATTCCCAGCACCGCAAAAATGGGAGAAGGGCCTGGCAATCCACTCCCAAGGCAATCCTGAAACAGCCATTGAAAACCCTATGATGGTCGCTATGAGTTGGATACCGACTCCATGGCACCTAACAACAACAACAACAAGGAAAGGTAAAGAAGCCAGAGAGAACAAGAGAGTTAAGCAGGATTTTAGAACGGAAGATGCCTTGGACAGAAGGAGAACATAGCGGGGCTGAGAGGAGGGAGAGATGTGCATGCAGTCACTGAAGAGAAGAGAGAAAGGAAGAGAGTGTTTGTGGAACAAGAGAGGAAAAAGACAGAGCAGGCACATGTTCCCCCTAGTTTTAATCAAACTGAGGAATACCCATTGTGACATCAGCCCTGGGCACCCAGCTCTGGGCTCCTAGTATGACATGGGCTGAGGGTCTTTGTTTTGTAAATGGCTTGAGGTCTTGAGTAGGGTATATGGAATCCATTTGAAAATGTCTCTCCAATGTCCTCAGAACTGCACATGGCTTCTTCATCATGAACTAATGGTAGGATCCATTTCTAATCCCCCTTTCCTCTATATTGCCTGCTAATGTCTAAACTAACCTGCCTTTCACCATTACTCCTCCAGCCTTCAAGCAGAGATCTGGAATAACCACAATGTTACTTCCCAGGAAAATTTTATGTTTCTGGCACTGTTGGTCCATTACCACCTTTAGCAATGGTCTTGGCTTTGACTCTGAGTGCATTGGATCTGGCCAACTCCTCGATGGCAGCAAGGATCAATATGTCATTCAGCTTCCAGATTTCTTCCATTGCAGACTTTGTCTTCCAGAAGACCAGAACTGATCTATGTTACAATATGTAGTCCAGTTCCTTTGGGTCAATACCATTTGGATTCCTATTAGATTTACCAACACCAATACATTTAGCACCCAAATGATGCAAATATGGGCTTTGCATCAAATGAATGCAGGCTTACATTACCAAATACCTGAACAACAAATGTTTTGTCTCCAATCCCTGGTGTCATTGTTAAAATGTTCATGTCAGGAGTTGTATTGATGTGTTGATGTTTTTAATCCTATGGGAAACACCACCACCACTAGCAAAGGTGTGTCTGCAGAAGCCTCCTTGACTGATGAAATTCCCTGCAGCTCAGCTATCTGCATTGGATCACAGTGCCCTGTGCTACTGGCATAGATGTTAGTGATTCACATCATCTCCCATGCTCTGCATAAATCCAAGCAGGAACATCAATGCAGGGACCTATAAGACCCTTCTTTGCTAGCTCCAAAGCAAATCTCCTGGTGATCTTTTCCAGTTCGCTATCTGTATTATTCTTGATCTTGTTCTTATTGGTGACTTCAGCACCTCAAATGGCACATCAAACACTGCACACTTACAAGTCATTAGAGAAGCCATGCCTTGATCTCATCTACACTTATGTCAGTGATCTAACTGATACCTCTTCCCTGGCAGAGCATGAGGGCCTGGGAGCCCTCAGTAACCATCCAAGAGCAGCTGTCACATGCTCTACCAGGGGAAGAAGAGGCTGCATACCTGACAGCCAGGCTGGGTGATCCCCAGGATGCCACCCTCTTGGTTCTACTTCTGCTGTAGCTCACTTGGGTGCTCAGGTCTTCCACATGCTTGTCCTCTTAGTTGGCACAAGTTCAAAAAAGCCCTTCACTATCTTGAGGAAGGTGGGATTGACCTTGAAGTCCTCTGCTTCATTGTAGTGGCTTTGGGCTAGAGGGTGGGTAGAGCCCAGGCCAGGGTAGGCAGCAGTGCAGGGAGTGGGTGACAGCCAAGTGCAGAGCAGCCACAGAGCTTGAGGAGGCAGGCTCAGCCCAGAAGGCTGCAGCACTTGGTCTTGGTGGTTTGTGACTGGGGGTGCAGGGAGGGGTGAGAGTAAGGGGGCAGGAGGTACACCAAGAAGCCTGCCCACCCAGGAAGGGAAAGTGTGGTGCTTACTGCCCTTTAAAGCCTCAACTTCCTTCTTAAAGGTTTCTGGGTTTTTGTTTTTGTTTTGTCTTGTTTTGCATTTGGGCTTTTTAAAAGTTCATATTTTGAAGTACAGCAATTAATTGCAATAAGTTCCAAAAATAGCACAAATTCCCTCATCTTCTTTACTAAGTTTATCCCAGTGGTATCAACTTATATAGCCACAGTGTAATATCAAACCAAGAATTGATGTTGGTACAATACTCTTAAGTAGACTGCATATTTTTTCCATATTCACTGCTTTTCACATATGCTTATTCTTGCATGAATGTCTCTGTGTGGTTCTATATGATGTTATGCTTAATCTAGATTCTTATAACCACTGCCACAAACAAGATACAAAATAATTTTATTGCCACCTAGACATGCATTTAAGGTGGTTTTGAATTGATTCTGCTTCAACATCTTTCTATCTGGGAAATACTTAACCTGAATTAGGTGATATATTGAATTGGACTGTGACCTCTTCATCACCTAGACGTTAGACTGTTCATTTCCTGGTTCCTATAGCTGTATCTGGCATAAAGAAGTTTTCAATAAATAGTAATTTATTTGCTTTTATTTCCGCAGGTTATTGTCTTAGTTTGGTAGGGCAACCCCAGTAAAGTACCACAGTCTGGGTGGCTTAAACAACCGAAATTCATTTTCTCACTGTGCTAAAGGCTAGGAGCCTGAGATGAAGGTGTTGGCAGGGCTGTTACTGACATCTTTTATTTGTTGTGGATGGTCGTCTTCTTCCTCTGTTCACGAGGGCATCCCTCGCTGTCAGTCTCTCCCCCTTATTATGCTCAGCCTTCTGGTACAGACACACGCCCTTTGATGCCTTGGGATAGCCACCACAATGATGTTGTTGGTGTCAGGTGTACTGTCTCCTGGTGTTTTTGAGACTCATCCCCACTTTTTCCACTCTGTGTCACCCTTCGCCACAGGAACTCGGACAGGATGCTGCTCATGCTCTGTGTCTGTTAGATACCCGTCTCAGGAAGAGCATCTGTGGATTCTGCCAGCAGTGTTCTCTCCACAGGGCTCTAACAGCAGTTATCTGGTCTCAGGGAAGGCACTGAAGAGCCTTGCTGTCCTCCCACTTGCCTCTTTTCTCTGTTGTGGGGAACAATGCTCAGGTATGGTGGATGCAGTATGCCTAAGCCTGAGTCTCCAGTATAGAATTAACTCAATAGCTACATGAAGCATTGAAAAATATTACAAAACTAGAATATTACAGGGGATAATATTGTTCCCATAATGAAGACAAAATTTTTTAATCTAAATTCTGTCATAAAAATATGACTATCTCAAAAAAAAAGATTTTCCTACTTTCAGAAGACTGAACATTCTTGTCCTTGAATAAGCAAAGTACCTGGAAAGTTACAGAGAATATAAATATAAACATACATTTGTAGCTTCCAGTTGCATCTTATCCTATTAAAGGTCAGTTAAAAGTCAGGCTGAATATGATTGATAAGTATTAGGTATTAACTGTGCCTGGAACTGTTGACAATGAAAGCAGAAGATTAAGTTGTTATTAAATTGGGAATTATTTTCTTTTGGAGGGAGAGATCTCTCAAATTGCAGGTGGATATTAGTAAAATGTGCAGCTATGTATGTGATATGACTTGTGAGTTTTTAAGATCCTTTAAACTCCACAAATATTTCTTGTCCTGCATGCTTACAAAAAATTGTATTAGGGGAGATTTATTTTCTATTTCAGTCATTTTAATGCAAGGCTGCTACAAAGGAATGAATACATTAAACTTTTCCTTAAAGGAGGTTTTCATGGACTTAGAGCAAGGCTTGAAGCTATTATCAGCACACTGGTTTTCAGAAGAGGTAGGAAGAAGAGAAGGGTGAAGTTGGGTAGGTTGAAGGCAAACAGTGATTATGACACAAATTCAATAAGAATAATTTCAAGGAAGATCAGATCTGGACTATATGAGCATTGAATCAAAATTAATATCATGAAACGGAAATCCCCTGGAATCGGGAATCAAAAGGCCTTAGAATCAAAAGGTTTTTCTTCTGACTTTCACCTTTATTGTCTGTGTTATTTTCGACAACTCATTGAAGCCCAGTGGACTTTCTTATTCTGATATGCAAAAATTAGAGGCCTCATTCACCTGTTTTATATCACCATGACTCAAAGGGTTTGGTTGTGGGGACAGATCTGTGCTGGGTGCAGCAGTGTATAAAAATCATGGGGAAAATAAGTCTAAAGCTGGACTATCAACAAATAGAGAAATTAGATTGATGGAAAAAGAGAAGGGTAGAGAATTCCCATTGGAAGGCAAAGAGGGGTGGAACAAAATGCAAATTTTAGGTCTCAGAAAAAGTGGACTGATTGACAAGTCAGAGCCCTGTGCAAGGATCCTGCAGATTGGTTGTAAAATCCTGTGTACTGAATTATCTAGAATGATGTTTGTGATTATAGCTACAATTACTCTTCTATAATTGGATCATGAAATATTAAGTTCCTATCCTCTTTTCTATTGCTTCTATGTGCCAGCTCTCTAATTTCCTTAAAATGCCCATCCCACTTGCAAATTTATTTTAATCACGAATATTTTGAACATTGTTGTTCTGGTTTCAATGACTGAAGTACCCTTTGTCCTGTACAAAGTCAAAGACCCTTCATGCTTCTAACTTTTTGCAGCAGCAAATCTCAACTTGGGAGTGAACATCTGGCTGGATGTCAAATTCTGTGCAACTGCATTTTTCTATTCTTTCTCTTCTGGCTAAGGCTGGGTTTTCCTCATCTGTGCTTTCATAATATCCTGCACATATCTCTATTGTTTCTTTGCCACTTAAATACATACATATGTGTCTTTCATCTCACCAGAGTCTGAGTTCCTCAGAATAGTTTTCTTTCATTTTTTTTCCCATTGGGTCCACAGATCTAACATAGATAACAGCACTTTGATTCACCTTGTTGAATGAATGTGACCTATTGATGAGCCATACGCTCCATGTTTTGTAATAAAAAATATGATCTTGATATTGGAAGCTGAAGGAACTTTTGAACCTAAGTATGTTTTAATACAATCTTGCCCCTAATATTCTTTGGATTCCAGCTAACTCTCCTAATGAAAAAAAGAAAAAGGCAACTCTATTAGCAAAGAGAAAATATTCAGACCTAAAAGACCTCAAATAGAAGATCAATAGTCTGTGAAGGCAATTATCTAATTCATCTGGGTCACCCTCACCTTTATTACTAGAAGAACTGGCTTTATTTCAATTCAGTCATAAAACTAGTGGGTTATTAGCAAGAAAACAGGCAAGCAGTTCTTCCACTCTAGCTACAGTTAAGAACAATTATGGTATTAAGTTCATGGATACTGAAGAGATTAATAGACTTTTCAAGGAGTTTTATGGATAATTATATATGAATGATAACTGTACTATGTGTTAAGGGAAAAGCTCTTATATCTGTATTTCCTTAAATGTGAACAAATTTTGGAAGGAAAAGAAACCTTCTTGAATAAAGCAATTCTTCCTACTTAAAACTACCAAAGTTCTAAAAAGAGAATAGGTAAGGTCAGTATGCAGCCAACTCCATTAATGCTTTGCATTAAAGGTTTCATTAATCTTTTATAGATTGTATGATAATAAGACTATTTTATCTCAAATGATCCTGGCTTGGATTTTGCTTGACACATGTTTTATTAAGTGCTCTTATCTGCCATCTTAATAATACAGTGCTGGTATTTATTAATTTTTTTGTTAACTCACATTTTTCTATGCAATCCTTTCATTTAAAGAAGTTGAAAGTGTTTTATGGTTACTTTATTAATATACAGTGTCCTTCTCTGCAGGAACTGTGTAGAAATTGTTTCTCTTTCTATTATCTTATCATGTCCTTCTACTGTGCATCACCTCTCCTTGTTACTCTCCCCAGACAGTGTCTAGCAGAGGCAGCTGAATATTTTCCCTGTTGGGAGCAAGGAACTACTTAACACTAATTCCTCGCTTAAAAGAAAATTAAGGGAATCATGCAATTCACAGACAGTTGTCTGGAAAAGAAATATACTGTAAACCACTTTATAGAAATAAAAGTCACTTTTTATGTTTCATGGATACGTCTTAGTTATCCAATACTATCTGGCTTTTATCTGAATGACACATTGTATAAGAAATAAGAGCAGTCAAGCTATTAGTATAGGGGTGGGCTGATTGGGTGGTTGTATCTAAGAGTTCATCTCCCTATAGGATAGAATCCTCAGTTTTTAGGAAGTGATTAGGCCCCAAGGAATTAGGTTACTTTTCATACTCAAAATAGTGATCTTGTAAGACATTAGACAATGTATTATTTTGTAAGATATGGCATTACCTATTGCTGGGCGGGAGAAGGGCCTGGCAATCCACTCCCAAGGTAATCCCGAAACAGTCAGCCATTGAAAACCCTATGTGGGTCGCTATGAGTCGGATACCAACTCGACGGCACCTAACAACAACAACAAATTGCTGGGCAGAATATGAAGGAATACATAATAGAGCACTCTGTCTAGAATATTGCATGAAATAGCATATATACTCACCCAAATCTTGGTCTTTAAAGAGTACATAGAAATATTAGCTGCATCTGAAGTAACAAAGTACCTCAGGAAAATCTTTAACAACCAAAGATTACATTGGAAATGAGTAGCTACTGTCAGAAACCCATATTGGGTGTTGTTTTATTGCTGGACACTATAATATGATACAAGTCACCACAAAATGAAGGATTATTTAAAAAACCTGTGGTTATAATAATGCCTTTAGGATTGATAACAAAGTATTTTCATGTAATTGCTATTGTTTTGTAATAAGAAAGTGATATTAACTACCTAGGCAATTCTCTTTTGTATGCAAACATGACAAAATGATTTCTCTCAGTTCTCAGCATTGTGGCATATAAGGAAACCCTTCTCCAATCTTCCTCGTCTTTTCTCTTTTTCTTTTCTTGAAATCTTCCTGAGGAAAATTTATTCTCATCAGGAAATTATTTTCAATTCCAAATAATGTCTTATTTGGGAACTTTCTTGTTGATAGCTAAATGTATTCACAGGCCATGCATTTTTATTTATTTCAGCTATATAAAGAAGAATCACTTGACCCCTTTTCCTTTCTCCTGCCTTTCTCTTTAGGTTAGGGACAAAACTTTGCTCTTAATTCAGAATGTTCAGCTTTCCTCCAGCAAGTGTTTATCTAACACCTGTTCATCATTCAAAAACCCAAAAGTACCAAAAACAAAACATTGAGCCAGAGAGAAACAACAATGTCTGGTTTTATTTTAGATGCTCTGTCTTCATCAGCTAGCGGAGTCTTGAAATTAGTTGCTCCTGTCACTATCTCTTAGTCTTCTCTGAAGACAAGTGACATCTTCCTATTTATTCTTGCATGTGACAGACCATCTGCTAAGGGTTCTCATTCCATTTGGAATTGGGACCTCATCTTGGCCATTTCCCCTCCATCAACTTCTTACTATGAACTTTATTTCCATCCTAAGGAAGTGGGTTGTCATTTTTTTGTCTTTGACTTTGAACACCCATCTGGAGATGAGGACTGCTACCTTCCCCTACTTGAAAGGTTCCATACAGTGTCCTGGCTCACATCAGCTCCATTAGCCATCGATGGCAGCCTACATCAGGACAAGGATCAGTAAGCATCCTCTAAACTTGCCAATGTGAATTGTTGCTCCTTTCTAAAGAGAGTCATTTTGAGCCTCCTAAATCCTATGTCCCTTATATGTCTGTTACCTTGTTGTGCCGTGGGGGCTTATATGATGCTGTGATGCTAAAAGCTATGCCACTGGTATTTCACATACTAGCAGAGTCACTCTTGGTGGACAGGTTTCACCTGAACATCCAGACTAAGACAGATCAAGGAGAAGGACCTAGTAGCCACCTCCCAAAATAATTAGCCATTGAAAACACTATGAATAGCAGAGAAGCACTATCAAATATATTGTTGCAAAATGAGCCCCCAGACTGGAATATATTCAAAAAATGATTGGGGAGGAGTTACCTGCTTAAAGTAGAGGTGACCTTAATGAAAGGAATGGAGTAAAGTCCCTGGGACCTCTTTTTGCTGGTGTGGCATAACTCAAAATGAGAAGAAACATAGTGGCTGTGACAATGGACTCAAACATAAAAAGATTGTGTGCATGACATAGTGTTGGGTAGTATTTTGTTATGTTATATATAGGGTTGTTATGAGTTGGACCTGACTGGGCAGTGCTCAACAAATCCTGGGTGGCACATGGAGAGCTTTGGATCCAATGCTGCGAGGGCTCTGGACAGGCTCTGCTCTACATCAGCCCATGTTGTCACCTCTTTGCTGACCTAGACCAATAGCTCTCATGTTCTCCAAGACTTGTTCCTTTCATTCATGCATTGAATTCTCCGCCTTTCTGTCATATAGAATCTGTGCTACTGTCTGAGAGATATCATATTTTCTCCAATGCTACCTTTCTTTCTTCTATTAGCTAAATCTTTGGTACTAGCCCTGCTAGCTCTGGTGTGTGATTTTACTTTATTTTAAAAAATAAAGTAGGCAAACTTTTAATCTAATCCAGGAGTGTATCTATTATTATATTTTAATGAAAGTCTTCGAATAAGATTTTTCTATTTACTACCTTTTCTAAGAAATATAACAGCAACAGCATCAGAGTAAGTTATCTTTATAAAATTATATTTTCCTACAAGCATAAATAAGGTACTTTTAAATTTCTAGATCCTTTCTAGTCAACTCCATCTGAGACAAATGGTTTGGGAAGTCTGTTTTAATTATTTTCAAGACTCAAATTTTAAGAAGATATGAATTGCTTAGTTTCTTTCAGATCTTCCAAGTAAAATAAAGCCCTTGGGTAGAATGAGATAACTATATAATTTTAAGGACCATAAAATGTGTTGCACACAATAGTTGCTTAGGATGCTTGTTCATAAGCCAAATTCCAAGTCCCAGGACAGAGATCCTGAGACAGCAGGTTGGGGTGAGACCTAAGATTCTGCCTGGTCACAAGCACCTCTAGAGAGCTGATGCAAGATGTTCTGGAACCCCAGTTAGAGAAACTTTGCCCACCAGTATGTGGATGACAAAGGAAGACAAAGCAATATAATTTTCACTCTGGGGGAGGGAGTATGGAAGGCAGTGGGGCTTTTTGAGAGTTTGGTTCTCTGGCCAGCTCCCATGTTTCTTTTGGAGTCCTAAGGAAAGTGGAAAGGAAAGATGAAACAAAAACTGTGACTTTCACATTGACTATTTAGAAAAAAAATTCCTGTTGCTTAACATTGAGGAAATCTGGGACAGAGTCAAGAAAAGAGTTTAATGAGGGATGGGGAGGAAGTGACTCTGCCCATATATGTCAGCCTCCTTCTGTGCCTGGTGGCTCTGACAAAGTGTGGCTTTCATACCCATGATGAGGGAGGACATTGTGAAGTGTCTCTGCTGAAGCTGTGTTCTTGTTCTGATGGTTGTTGGGATTTTCAGAACAGAAAGAAAAGAAAGAGCCCAATGCCATCTTTAGGATAGAAAGTAATGAGTTCCAAAAGTGTTGCAAATATATTTAATGCACAGTTTGAGGGGTTCAAAAGCACAGTGCCTGCATCAGCTCAGTTCTCATAAGGGCAATGGAAGATGGTGGATGGCAGACAGTAATGACAGAAATGTATATTGGGGCAAGTGGACATAGCTTAAACCAGGAAGAAGAGTGGGACTGGGGTTCCAAAATCCCTTTCAAGGGCATACTCCACTTGACCCAAGGAGCTTTCACTAGACCAGGCCTCTTAAAGATTTCATGTAGTGGTTGTTGTGTTTTACATATATGTATGTGTGTGTATATACACACATATATACATATATATGTGTACACACATATATACATATATATGTGTGTGCTTACACACACACACATACACACACACATACACACATATGTATATATATATATGGAGATCTGTGGGTTTGAATTCCTAAAACTGGATGAGTTAAGACATGGAAAAAATCACCTTATGCTATTGAGCACTATTTCCTAAGATTATACATATGACTTGCACAAAGGCAAACAAATTCAAAATAGGGCAGCATGCATTTGAACATGTGAGAATGTGAACATTTTTAACATATTTACATGAAAAATTTCTAAATACAAAGTGGTTTTCTTACCTAGCTTAGGTGATTTCTGCAGATTGATTACATTTTATGTAAATGTATGGAAAATTAAAATTCCTTGACATCTTTACCTAATTTATTCATATACTTATATGATAACAATATTGAATGAACCTTTTTGGAAAACGTGAGATTAGATTTTGAAAAATAAATGGCTCAGGTTTGTGTGTGGATATGCCTTTATTGCTTCACTTTATCATACTCTGGCTGTATGTCACTTCTGTTAGAATATGGTATGGAAGCATTTTTAATATGGTCCCAACTGACTCATGTATGCTAAAGTTGAGAACAATGATTTCAAGTGAAAAAAGGTGAAAATGCGATAACAAAAATCCTTAATTCTTATACATCATCTTCTATTTCCTAAGGTGCTTTCACATAGGTAAATGCACTTAATCCTCATAGTATATCAGTGAGGTAGGTAAATCCATCTATCTCACTTTTGCTGATGATAAACTTTATCAATGATTGATAGATTAGGTAGCCCAAAGTAGTAAGAAAAATATATGTCACAGATGTTCTCTGAATCTTAGGGAAAAAAAGATAACATTTCTTTTTTCTATTCATTGTTTATTATTTGTTTATCATTATTATTATTACTGCAGCACTTAGGGCCTCACACATATTTTGCAAGTGCTCTATAACTGGGCTGCACTCCTGGCCCATTTTAATAATTTTTTTTTTTAATTTGGAGACAGGGTCTGATTAAGTTACAAAGGTTGCCTCTGGCCTTGAGCATGCGATTCTTCTGCTTCAGCCTCCTGATTTACTGGGATTAGAAATGTGTACCACTGCACTTGGATTATTCATTTTCAAATCCAAACCATCTATTTTACACATTCACCCCTCTCATTTATCCACCTGTGCTTTCTTTCAATAAGGATTTGTGAAAAATATACTATGTATCAGGTAACCTGTCACATGCTACAGATACCAAGATAAATAAGACTCAACCTCATCCTCAAGGAGTTTATAGTCTAGAGAATGGTAGGGAGAAATAATAAAGGTAGAGTCAAAAACAAATTTGGATAAAAATAAAGTCTATTTTGTTTGCTTTGTTGAGTGTATTACTGGGGGGGATTATATGGGGTAATGGAGTTTGTTTTTCACCTCACTCTCCCTCCCTCACCATGTGTAAGTGCTGGGACTTCTACTATATCACTGTTGTATCTTTCAGTATCTGGAAGGCATCTCCCCTCATAAAGACCTGAGGAATATATCCTGGGATTTATTTTATCAGATGTGGTTAGGTATAAATGAGGCTTTTTGTTGCTGTACAATCTTCAGGCAACTTGCTATGGACTGAACTTCCTAGAGGACAATGACAAAGGCAGCAATGGTTACTTCTGAGCACAAATGACACAGAAAAACTCCATAAATGGTAGCAGATGTTCTGTGGATTCTGAGCCAGTTATTGCATTTCTCCCTGTTGTGAGTAGGAGCTAGCATTCACCAGGCAGAGGACCCACAGCTGTCTCATCCTGCTTCTTCTGTCTTCTTCCTTAAGTCTTTGTGTGATTGCTATTCTCTCCATTCTCTGCATCTGATGGATCAGTATTTTCTCTACAGGCAAGGAATCCAGACCATCTTCTCTTTTCCCCAAGCTATTAAACTAGGTCAGGCCGTAATATCTTGCTGACAATCACAGTGGTAAAATCTTGAAGTACCAAGTAAGCAAGCTTATTTTAAAATTATGACTTAATAGGGAAGTAAAATGTATACTATTTATTTTTAACCATAAAATACATATGAAACAAATTCTCTTAGACTTTTTTCTTTTGTTTTGGTAAAAAACGATTTATTTTTTTAGCAGCATAGCAGAAGTAATATGCTAAATGATGATGTCGGAAGTAATTATAAAGAAATCAAGACCACAAGTGTTTGTACTACTTTTGTGTGTTATATTTTATATTGAGGTTAGTATTGTAAGTAAATTCAGTGGCAAAATGCTAACCTGCTAAGTATTAATTGTGAAGTTGTACTGGCTAATGAGGCTACAGCCATAGCACTGTGGCATCTGATCTCACTAGATCTCAGAAGCTAAGCAGGGTCGGGTCTAGTTAGTCCTTGGATGGGAGACAGCCTGGCAACACCAGATACTCTAGGCTTGGGAGAAGGACCCAGCAACCCACTCCCCAAAATCAATCTGTCATTGAAAACCCTATGAACAGCAGAGAAGCACTGAATAGTGTTTCACCTATTGTACCTAGGGTTGCTATGAGTTGGACACTGAATCAATGGAGCCTAACAGTAACAACTGGCTAATGAAGAAATGAAACTTCCAGTTAAGTGCAGTGGCACACATCTGTAATCGCAGTGACTCAGGAGGTGAAGGAAGGAGGAACACAAGTTTGAGGCCAAAGGCAGCCTTCATAACTTTGCAAGACCTTGTCTTAAGATAAAATTTAAAAAGGGGGTGGAGGTGCAGCTCAGTGGTAGAGTGCTTGCAAAGTATACTCAAGGCTTTGGGTTCAACCCCTAGTACAGGGAAAAGAAAGAAAGAAAGAAACTTCCAGAACTAAAGTAAAATTTACATATAAAAGGTGAAGAAATAAATTGAAAATCAGAATAATTCCTTGAAAGAAAAGACATTGAAATTGAATTAAAAGGCAAACAGAATCAAATGTTTCATGTCACAGGTAAACATTAATGATCTGTAAGTTTATTAGTCAGCTGTTCATAACTACTATTAAATTCCTGATGGAGACTACTTGTAATGAAGAGGTTTATTTAGGTCACAGTTTAAGCAGCTCATAAGCATCGTATCTGTATCAGCTCAGTTCTGTTGAGGATGGCCATGGAAGATGGTGGATGGCAGACAGAGATGGTGGTAATGTATGTTGGGGCAAGTGGTCACAGCTTATGCCATGAAGCAGAGAGGGACTGGGGCTGCAGAATCCCTTTCAAAGGAATGGCCCATTTGACCCAAGGATCTTTCACTAGGCAAGACCTCTAAAATATTTCATGTAGTTTTGTTAGGTGCTGTTGAGTAGGGTGCCTATGTCCAGTACTACGTCAGTGCTTCTCTGCTGTTCATAAAGTTTTTGATGGCTGATTGTTTCTAGTATGGGATGCCAGGTCCTTCTCCCAAGCCTACAGCACCTGATATCCCCAGGCATTCTCCTATCCAAGAACTAACCAGGCCTGACTCTGCTTAACTTCTGGAGAGCAGATAGGATCAGACACTAGGGTTGTACAGCTGTCCACAAAAGATTTCATAGCACCTCCTAATCATACTACCCTGAAATCAGAACCAAGGCTTCAATAACAATGGTCCCTAGGGAGACACTCAAACCATAGGCAAGTAATAGAAATGAGCTTTTTAAAAGTTTCTCTTTGTACTTAAAAGACAGGGAATATTATAAACAGTTTCTGAGACATTAGTGAAGGATGTTCACTTGCAAATCTTCGTGAATCTATAGCAAAAAAGATAGATTAAATACTACTTTCCAGTGATAGCACAGGTTGACATATTCAGGACCTGGCTAGTGATAAGGAAAGCCAATAAATAGAACAAATAAAGCTGTCAAATACATATATTGAAACTTGATCATTGCACAAATATTGCTGACATAGTAATTCTTTTACAGTATATTATGTAAACATAATGGTGAGATGAAAAAAATAATTATTTTTTTCTGATTTATTTCAGAAAAACCCATTAGGTCTAAAATGTACAAAATATATTTAGACTGCCTTGTCAACAAATATATTTTGAAGTTTAATTATGCTGGGGAATACATTCTGCTGGAACAACTGAAATATTAAGAAAACATCCTGATGCAATTACTCATTTTTCTTTTCTAGAACTACTTCATGCTTCCTTTATTGAGAAAGTCCTGCTATGAAAAACAAACAACAGATAAATTAAATAGTGTGCTTAATGATATGATAAATGCATTAAATTTGCTGTCTTTTAAATTATGTGATAGTCTGAAATTTGGTCATAGCCACCTGTTATTGCCTGCTGAGGTATGATGGACACCAAGGGGCAAAGTTATTTTGAGAATATAATATTACGAAATAAGCTTTTAGTGATTCTGCAAAGTCAAAAAACAGTGTCACCTATATTTTATAAAGATATTAATTTGGCATCTGGACTTGCTCATTTATCTGATATATCTATATCTCTATCTATCTATCTATCTATCTATCTATCTATCTATATATGATGCATACTTCTTTTCAGTACTGTGGGGGTTGAAACCATGTCCTTGCACCTGCTAGGCAAGTGCCCTATCACTGAGTTGCATCTCATCTTTTTTTTTTTTTTTTTTTTTTTTTTTTTTTTTGACAAAATCTCATTAAGTTGCACAGGCTATCTCTAGCCTTGAACTTTCCATCCTCTTGCCAAGTCACTTGGGTTACAGGCATGTGCCACAGCACTGAGCTTATATTTAGTATTTTTGATAATCCTGATACTTCCATGGAAGGAAGGTAGGGAGATAACTTATTTTTTTTCCAGATAAGATTGAAGAGCAAAAGAGTGGAACCATAGAAGCTTGGAAGATGCAAGTTTCTATAGATTGTTATGATATTCCATAATAAACGACAACTTTCACTGGTGTAGAAAACCATCTTGCCATGTATCAAAAGTTGTATCTGAAAATCTCACAAATTTTAT
>VMDO01034642.1:0-16788 GCA_007922755.1 Pedetes capensis
ATCATGTTTGGAAGAGTGGCAGGTCAACGGAAAAGAGGAAAACCCTCCACCAGATGGATTAACACAGTGTCTGCAACAATGGGCTTAAACATAAATAAGATGGTTTGCCTGGCACAGAATCAGCAAGTGTTTCGATCTGCTGTACATAGGGTCGCTATGAGTCGGACTCGACTCGATGGCACCTAACAACAACAACAACTCTATAACTATAGAACGCACATTCATTCAAGCACATATCAGACATGTACAAAAATTGAACACATTCCCGGCCATAAAACAAATCTAAACAAATTTCAAAGGATGAGTATAATGAGACAAGAAAAGAATTCTTAATATTTTATTTCGTGTATTGTCATCCACTAAAAAACAAACAAAAAAATCTTCCTGAAGTACATAGACTTCCCACTTTCCTACTTCTGAAACTTCCTCCTGGCAAAGAGACTAAGAACAGCAACTTCTCCAAATAAATTCTTCATGAAGTAAACATCAAACACTTTAAAATAATACTCTCAATATCAATTATATACTTTTAATTTTAAGTGTTAGACTTGGGATCTGTTCTTTTCCATAACTAACACTGATATGGAAAAGTCAATATAACATTCCTGGAGTTTTTGAATCTTTATGTTGCATATACCGTAATTAAAACTTTAAAAGGAAAGTAAGGGCAATTTTCCCATACTCAATGACATAATCCTTCAGATGGAACTTGATACCTCAAGGTCAGAAATAGGAATACTTGAAAAGATTCATCTATCCAATTCTCCTGTCTCCAAAAATTCCTTTTAAATAGCAGAAGAGACATTAGCCTATATCCATTAGAATGGTCGAAATTTAATAGCAATAACACCAAATGTTGGTAAGAGTGTGCAGGTGCTACAATTCTCATACACTGGTAGTTGGAATATAAAATGATACAATCATATTTTTGGAAAATAGTTGGGCAATTTCTTACAAGGGTAAACATATACCTATACTATGATCTGGCAATTTACACTCCTAAGTATTTAGCTCCTCTAAAATTAAAACAAATATTTTTAAAGACATAAAACTGTTTGTGACAGGTTTACCCATAAAAACCAAAGCTAGAAACAACATACATGTACATCAACAGAGAACAAGAAGAAAAACTGTGGTGTATTCGTAATATGGATACCTCAAAAGAAAGAAACAAAGAAAGAAAGAAAAAGAAAGAAAGAGAGAGAGAGAGAGAGAGAGAGAAAGAAAGAAAGAGAGAGAGAGGAAAAAAACACAGCTTGAAGTGTGCAAAAACAAATGGCCAGGAATGGTGGTGCACACCCGCGATCCCAGAGACTCAGGAGATGGAGGCAGGAGAATTGCAAGTTCAAGACCAGAGGCAGCCTACATAATTTAGCAAGATCCTGCCTCAAGAGAAATTACAAGGGGATTAGAGATGTAGTTCAGTAGTAGATCACCTGGAAAGAAAGAATTAACAAGGCCCTGGAATCAGCACCCCAGTACCACCAACAAAAACAAAAAAAGGAAAGAAAAGAAAGAAAAGGAAGGCAAAGGTAAGAGGAACTCCCAAAGATTCTCCAAACTCTGTGTTAACAAATGAGAACAGATATGGTCTTTGGAGGTATGGTCAGTAAAATCAATCAAAGAATTTCCTTCACATGCTTGGGTCATTAAGGTGCTTCTCCTGCCAGCTTTCTTCAAACAGGCTGCAGCAGTATTTGTCCTCTGGATACAACTTTGAAAATGTTTCTTCTATACTAAGTGCAAAATCCACTTCAGGAAGGTGCTAAAAATTTGAGTCCTAGACCAAGAGATCAAAGCTAAAGAGAACCTGAAGAACTGTCAGACTTCTATAAGGATAAGAAAAGAAAAAGAAGAAAAGGAACTCATTGGCTAGCAATTTTCTTCCAGGCCATAAGGGTATACATGACTCTGTCTTAAACAGGCACTCTGGCACAGACACCTAACACCAGATCTGGAAAAGCAAGATAGTAACACAGATGTCTTATGCATTCCAGAAGAGAGTCACTCCATGTCCGGGAGACTAGCTATAGGTTCTGCCTCTCTCCTGCAGTCTTAGGCAACAGACTAGTGTAATGAGAACCTCATTCACCAAACAGGGATTCTACAATGAAAATAGCAATAGGCAACCACAAATCATCAAACATTGAAGAACAAAATGAAAGTTAGACATAGAACTCAAAAACACAGAACCCTCAATAAAATGAAGCATAATAGAGGAAACAAAGGAAAATTTCAATAAGTATAATTAATACCCTCAAAGAGGTCTAAGGAATATCATAACCTTAATGGAAAACAGATTGCTGTTAAAACAAAATAGAGTTTTGGAAATGAAATAAACTCTAAGGCAGAAATAAAAGAGAGTTACTTAAAGGCAAATTCCCAAATGGAAATGCAATAATTCTTTGTTGATGTTAATATTATAAAGATCAGTTAAAGTCATAAATAAAATGATGTGAATCTCCAAAGCAATTAAAATCTGAAAAATGGGTTCATCCAACATCAGCGAGGAAAAAAAAAAAACTATGACTTGAATGTAGGCGCAAAAGGGAGAGAAATAACAACAAAATATGTATTATCTCTATATATATATAGATTTTATATAAATGCAACTTTGGTATCTATGGATGGATAGATAGATAGATAGATAGATAGATAGATAGATAGATAGATAGACACTTCTATCTCTCTAGCTTTCTCTGTATATAGAGAGATATGTGCAATAGGCTTTTGTTTGATTTTTTTTTCAGATGGAAAATCACTCTTATAGACTAGGTTGGCTTCAAACTCACAATTCTCCCACGTCAATCTCCCAAGTAGCTAGGATTATTGACATATACCAGTGCACCCAGCTGCAATATTATAACTTTAGTTGAAAAATCCTTCAAATTTTTATAACAATTTTTATTCTAAAAAATAAGACTCACCATTCACACATTTCATTTACCCACATTACTCTACTCTGACACTATGGTGTGAAAGAGAGTGAGTAACCAAAGGAATTCATGAACTTTAAGACTACCTAGTACTCAGTGTGTGTGTGTGTGTGTGTGTGTGTGTGTGTGTGTGTGTATCTGTGCGTGTCTGTGTATACATAGAGAATAAATGAAAACCCTATGAATAGCAGAGAAACACTGTCATGTTTAGGGTCAGAAAAAGAGCCCTCCAGATTGGAAGACACTCAAAAAAAAAAAACCCTGCAGAATTGCCTCCTCAAGGTAGAGTCAACGTTAATGACAGAAATGGAGTAAAGCTGCAGGGACCTTTATTTACTGATGCAGCAAGACCTAAAATAAAAAGGAACAATTGTAAACATCCACTAATAATTAAAACGTAGAATGTATATAGCGTGAATCTATAAAAATTAGGAATCCTCAAAAGTGAAATGGAACAAATAAACATCAACATTATAGGAATCAGTGAGATAAAATGGACTGGTATTGGACATTTTTAATCAGAAAATCATATGGTCTAAGATGATTGGAATGACAAAGAGAAATGAGATTGCTTTCATTATCAAAAAAGACATCTCAAGATCTGTCCTGAAGTACAGTGCTGTCGGTGATAGAATAATATCCATATGCCTACAATGAAGGCTAGTTAATATGACTATTATTCAAATTTATGGACCCACCACTAAAGCTATAAATGAAGAAAGAGGAAATTTTTAACAGTTTCTGCAGTCTGAAATTGATCAAAAATGTGATTAGAATGCACTGAAATTACTGGTGATTGGGATGTAAAAGTTGGAAACAAAGAAGGCGGTTCTGTAGTTGGAAAATATGGTCATGGTGTCAGAAATGATGCTGGAGATCACATGATAGAAACTTGTCAAACAAATGACCTTCTCGTTGCAAATACATTTTTTTTCACCAACATAAATGGGGACTATACACATGGAATTTACCAGATAGGACATACAGGAACAAAATTGACTTCATTTGTGGAAACAGATGATGGAAAACCTCGACATCAAAAGTCAGAACAAGAACAGGTGCTGATTGAGGATCAGATTATCAACTGCTCATATACAGATTCAAACTGAAACTAAAGAAAATTAGAATAAGTGAATGAGAGCCAAGATACAACCTTGAGTATATTGCACCTGAATTAAGAGACCATGTCAAGAATACTTTTGAGTTGAAATTACTTGGGTCACAATTTTAACTTGATATTGGTAGCAAAAAGAAATAAAATTTATCAATGGAATAGATTGGAGTGAGAAGTTAGTAACTATAACATTATCTTCCTGCCTCATAACTTCAAAATTTTTAAACTGATTCAGGTGAGTTTGCTCTATTCCATGAACCCTGAGCTCCAAACAGCCATGATGTAAGTATGAGACCTTATTCATAATGGGGAAAAGAAGTATTATAATAAATCAATGTAAATTTATCCTTATTGCTGAAAAATTTACTCTTATGTAATGGTCACGTGCATCTACTAGTGGTCCTTGTGTTATGTGACTCAATTATATTTCCCTATTTCTTCTGCACACCAGAAAGCTCATCATCAAATGTACTGCTCAAAGTTTCATCCCAGTTGAATAGCATATTTGGGCCCCCCCTTTTCCATTGAAACTGCATCTTTTTCCTTTAAAGCTGCTCCATGTTTTTTAGAAACATTCAGTTTCTAAAACAAATAAAATAAAATAAAACAAACAAATAAAAAGATCTAAAGTTAGTGAGAGATGAACATATTATGCAATGTCCTACCTTTAGTTCAAAAATCCTTCATATTGAATATCAATTTTTATTTTATAGAGAAATTTAAAATGCTACTCTGTACCCCATCAACACTTACACATTTAAAAAAACTTATAAATACATAAATAAAAATAAAAAAGACTTACCACTCATACATATTTCACCTACCTGCATTATTTTCCTCGGACATTACAGTGTGGCAGAGAGCAAGCAACCTAAGGAATTCATGCACTTTGGGATCACCCAACTTAATGGATTCCATCAGACTGTGGTCAAAAAACTGAAATGTTCTCTCTGCTTGAGATTTGACTGAGAAATCCACAGGTTCTTTTTTCTGCAAGACAAAACCACCACAACCAAAAACAACTATAAGACCAAACTCCAACAATAATCTTTTAATTCAAAATTCAAATTTACTTCCTCCAAGTATTTTTGGTCCTTGGATACTACTGCAGCCTCAACTGTCTGGCACTAAGATGGTTATTTCTTCATTACTCTTACATATAAGCATCTCATCTGAGAGCCAAAGCAAAGGACATACCAACAGGATATGGAGAAGAAAAATTTCTAATTCTCAAATATTAAAAAGCCCAGAAATCTGAAATTTCATTTTTCAAAATCTACTTGATGGCAAAACCTGACCTGACATAACTTATTTGGGCAGCAATAGCTGACTTCAAATCGTAAATGTCTAGTTACAGGGTTTCTTTATTAGCCTTCTTAATACTTGTGAATTAATATTTTCCATTAATATTAAGGTGAAAACATACATGTTCTCAGTTCTTACTGGAGATATTGCATAATATAATGGCAAACACACCGCATTGTCTTTTCTACAACCAGATCACTCTGAATTTCTAAACACATCTAGCCCCCAAGTTTTACATAAAGGATTGTGAACCTGTATCTCTTTTAGGAGTGAGCCTGCAGAAGGTTCCACTATGAACACCTCCTTATAAAGGCTTATCAGGTACAAAGCCCACAATGCCTCTCCCAGGATCATTGCTTACATTTTTACTCTTAAAGTTTCCATTAATTTTTGTAGTTGGTTCAAAAGTTAAAAGAGAAGATGCTATTTTAACTACTTTTTGAAAGAAAAACAATGCTGTGGGCAATATAAATTATCCATCCCAAGTTACAAAGCTTGTTAATACCTGTTATAAAATTAGAGTCCCATGTAGATCCTTTGTTCCTTAAAACTACATTTGCTCTAAAATTAATAATACTGAGCACAAATAAGAAATGTTGATTATTATATTTATAGTGGACCAGACACCGTGCTAACAGGTTTGTATGAATTATTACATGTAACTGTCTAACAACCATGTGTAGTTGATATTATCCCCATTTTACAGATGAGAATGTGAGCATTGCCAAGGCCAACTACATAGGAAGTGGCAGTTTTGGGAGTAAAATTTAGGCAAGAGTTCAAGCTTTAAATAATTTGCTATAACAATTGCCTAATCTAACTCTCATTTATTTCCTTGCACACTCAATAATTTAATAATGACTATCACTTATCATGGCCATTGAAAACTTGGCTATCATGGCTATGAATAGCAAGAGAAGCACTAACAATAATGTTTTACCTGTTGTACGTAGGGCCACTATGAGTTGGACACTGACTTGACTGATGACACCTGACAACAACAATCACTTATCAAGTGTTTATACTATAATAGCTTATTTTTTATTTAAGTGCTTGCTATATTTGGGATGCTGAATATCCCCCCCAAGGTCCATGTGGAAAAGTTTGGTCCCCAGAGTGGCTCTTCTGGGAGGTAGTATGAACTTCTAAGATGTGGGACATAGTGGAAGGTCCTTAGGTGATAAGGAGTGGGTCCTTGAAGGGGATTGTGGGACCAGGGTCGCTCTCTCTACTCTGATTCAAGATATGACTGACTGATCCTACATATGTTCCTGCCATGATATGAAGCCATACACTTCCCTCACTAGCAACCACACCAATGGAGCCACTCCATCTTGTAGCCTCAAATTTCTGGCACTAAAATGGCTATTTCACCATTACTGTTAAATAAAAGCTCCTCATTGCTGAGCTATGTGTCAAAGCAAAGAACCTATGATATGATGCCATCCACTCCCCTCACCAGAGGTCACACAAATGGGACCACGCCATCTTGGAATTTGAACCTCCAAAACTATCAGCTAAATAAACCGTTTCTCTTTATAAGTTAGTTATCTCAGGTATGTCATTGCAGTAATGTAAAGCTGATTAATACAGTACATTTATATTTTTAACCACAGCAATATGTGCAGGTAGCTATAAAATCAAATGGTACAAGTGTTACCGTTTTAATAATACCTCCAAAACTCATGTTGTAATTTAATGGCCACTGTAACAGGATTAAGAGGTAGGACCTTTGAGAGGTGATGAGGCATAGGAACTGACCTCATAAATGGATAAAGGCCACTATTGTGGGAGTAGGTTAGCTATCATGAGGATGGCTCCTGATAAAGGGATGAGTTTGGCAATTTTTCTATCTCATGCATGTACACTTGCCCACCTACATGTTATGAAACAGAAAGAAGGCCCTCACTAGATGTGGCCCCCTGACATTGAACGTCCCAGGCTCTAGAATTGTTAATCAAATAATTTCTATTATTTATAATCTATTCACTCTATATATCCTGCTATATCAGCAGAAAATGGACTAAGACAACAGTCCATGCAACATGATCAGTGCTGTGATAAAGCAAGCATGTTGTACCAAGGGCATCAAGAAAAGATTCCTAGGCAACTGGTATCTAAGTTGAAACTGGAGGGATGAGCAAGAGTGAGCCAGAAAGAGAGCTGAAGCCATATCAATTCAGGCTGAGGGTACAATATTTAAAAAGGCCTATGTGATAAATGCCTGCAGCCATAGCCCTGTGGCATCCAATCCCGTCAGATCTCGGAAGCTAAGCAGGGTCGGGCCTGGTTAGTACCTGGATGGGAGACCGCCTGGGAACACCAGAAGCTGTAGGCTTGGGAGAAGGACCTGGCAAACCCCTCCCAAAATCAATCTGCCATTGAAAACCCTATGAACAGCAGAGAAGCACTGACAATAGTGTTTCCCCTGTTGTCCAGAGGGTCGCTATGAGTCAGATACTGACTCGACGGCACCTAACAACAACAACAACAACATGTGATAAATTGAATACAGTTCATTTGGAAAGACTTTAGGAGTATAGTATAGCTGAATCTTCAGTGCATGTGACCGAAGATGGATGGAGAGAGAGGAAAGAGCCAGGCCCTCAGTTTTGTCTTCCAGAGGTCAAACCCTTCTAAATAATTACTAAGACTCTCTTTTCCTACTTCTGGATGACTTGCTTGTTGTACTCTAAAAGTATCTCTGAGCTTACAAAGCAGAAATTTGTAGACAGAGCAAAGACAGGTCGGTATGTATTAATTAGACTTTTGACTGGCTCATCAGAACATAAAGACAGATTTACTGTTCGTCTCATTATAAATCACCTTCAAAGGGAAAGACAGACAGAAATATAGAGAGACAGAGACAGAGAGAATGAGAAACAAAAGATAAAGTCCACTTTTAGGGAAATTAGTAGACCCAAACCCCACATATGCTTGAATTAAGTGTAATTGCAAACAAAGTGAGAGAAAAAAAGAATACTATATTAGAGTAAAAGGTGGTAGGTAAATCACTTCTAATTCAAATCTAAAAGTAAAAATACAAAACTGTTAAAAGCAACTATAACTAAAATGAATGAAAGATATATAATATAAACAGGTTTAAATTGTGATAATGATAACACAAAGTGGAGAAAAGGAGGAATTAGATTTTGCATGTGATTAAACTTAAATTTTTACCAACTTAAATTATACTGGTATAAGATATCTTGTGTAACTCTCAAGGTAACTGTTTAAAAATCCAGTAGAACTTGTTGTTGTTGTTGTTGTTGTTGTTGGGTCCTGTTGAGTTGGTGTCCAACTCATAGTGACCCTATGTAGAACAGGTGAAACATTATTGTCACTGCTTCTCAGCTATTCATAGGGTTCTCCATGGCTGATTGTTTTTGGGGAGTGGCCTGCTGGGTCCTTCTCTCAAGCTTACAGCACGTGGTGTTCCCAGGTGATTGCACATCCAAGTACTACCCAGGTCTGGTGCTGCTTGGCTTGAGATATAACAGAATCGAATGCCACAGTGGTACAGCTATAGGCATAGAACATACACACAAAAATTAACAAAACACAAAGGAAGATAGCAATACAAGAAAAGACAAACAAAAGAACTATAACACTAATAAACAAGTAACAAAATAATAACAGTAGTAAATTGTCCCCTATCAATATTTACTTTAAATGTAAATAGATTAAATTCATTAATCAAAAGACATAAAGTGACTGAGTAAATTAAAAATTTTAAATTAAGAAAACATGACCCAACTATATACTGCCTACAAAAAACTCACTTTAGATTTATGGACATGCATAGGATGAAAGCAAAGGGATAGGATAAAAGATTTTCCATGTAAACCCCAAAAAGATCTGAGTTGGCCACATATATAACAGGCAAAAATAGACTATAAGTAAAAAAAATGTATCACAAGAGACAAAGAAAGGCATTACCTAAAATGGTGTGCCTGTGTGTATGCATGTATATATCCTGATATGTGTGCATATATTCATATACATAATTTCAATATCAGAACAGTTTGATAGAACTTCAGAGAAAATTAGACAGTATTGCAATAATAATAGGAGATGCCAATACTTCATTTCCATTATTAGATAGAATATCCAGATAGAACATGAGTGAGAAAGCAGAGACAAAATGAACCTTAAAAAAAATACACAGAATATTCTATCTGGGCTGGATGCAATGGCATATACCTGTAACCCCAGCTACTCAGGAGACTGAGGCAAGAGGATTTCAAGGTCAAGAACAGAAGTAGCCCACATAACTTAGCAAGATTCTGTCTCAAGATAAAAAAATAAAAATGAAAAAGGGATCAGAGGTGTAGCTCAGTGGTAGAGTGCTTGCAAAGCATGTGTGAGGCTCTGAGTACACCCAGTACTACACCCACACAAAATATTTCTACCTAACAGAAAAATGCACACTTGTCTTAAGGGCACAGAAGGAGAATACCTCAACACAATAAAGGCCATATATGAAAAGGCCACAACTAACATTATACTCAACAGTGAGAAACTGAAAGTCTTTCTTCAAAATCAGGAGGAGAGTAAGGATCCCTACTGTCATCACTTCTACTTAAAGAAGAACTTTAATCCAGAGCAATTAGATCAGAAAAAGAAACAAAAGGGACCCAATTTGGGAAGAAAGAAGAAAATTTTCCCTATCTGAAGATGTGGCAAGATAAATTGCCATAAATTCTAAAGAAGGTAATTTGCAATATCATTAAATGACAGATGTACTCATACTTTGATTTAGTAATTTTTTCTAGAAATGGATTTTAAAGGACTCTCTAGCATATGAAAACATACATATACCCAGTTTCTCCAAGCATTTTCTTTAGTAGTGAAATATTGGAAATTAATTCCATTAGTGTTTCATTGGGGCCGAGGTTTAGCTCAGATACAATCCCCTGCATCACAAAAATGGGAGAAGGACCTGGCAACACACTTCTGAAACAATCCCAAAATAATCATCCATTGAAAACCATATGAATAGCAGAAAAGCACTGACATAGTGCCAGTCATGGAACAGTGTCAGAGAGTGTTTCCTTCTGTTGTACATAGGGTCATTATGAATCAAACCCAACTCAACATCTAACAACAACAACAATGTGTCATTACATAAATTATAGAACACAATATTACAGAATATCATTCAACCATTAGAAAGAACAAGTACTTTTTAAAAACTAATGTAGAAATATCTCCAAATATATCCTTGAGAAAGTTTGAAGAACACACATATACTACACTAACACACGTTTAAAAAAATGGGGAAATATTTACTTGCATATACATAAGTATCTACAAAAGATTTTGGTTGAGGAACTTGGGTGAGAAGAAATTTTGAATCATAGGAATCTATTTTTAAAGTTACACATTAAGTGTCTCATCTGGTGATTATGGAAATCAGGCCTCTGAGAACTTATCATATTAAAAAAAACATACAATTTGAAAGTAAAACTAACAGTAAAACCTTCTCTTCCATACCTTAGCTATTTCTTTCTTTTGCCCCAGGCCACCACATACTTCACCTGCCAAACACAAACACAAAGAATCAAAAAATAAGTATAGTTGAAACTAAATTTAGACATTTAGTTTTAAGGAATATACATTTCTTAAAGCACCATCACTAGATGGAAATAGAATTTCAAACTCAGACGAGTTTTTGTACCTCTAAACATGGCAATTATTGCAAAGAGATATTCATGTTAAAGATAGAACTAAAATGAAGTAGACATTAAAATATTGTCTCTGATGCCTGTAAGAGGCAAGGTTTTGTCTTCTATATTATCCCCAAGCTGAAGAATACAAAATGATATCCTAGCTAGAACAATTCTCATCAGTACTATATCTTGCTGGGTATGTCTTAGCCTATCCTACTGTAAGCCAAATACATCTGTTAATACTAAGGTCAAATTAGTATGTAATCTTTAAATGATGTCATTGTCTTCTACAGGCAGAGAACATAAATATCTATGTGCCAGAAACTTTAAAATAACTTTTGCTAGTATACAGTTGATATGTGCTTATTATAGATATATGAGAAAATAATCAGTATTGGAGTTTAGTTCAGTGGGTAGAGTGCTGCTTAGCAGTCTCTGAAGCCCTGGGTTAGATCCCCAGCACCACAAAAAGAGGAGAAGGACCTGGCAGCCCACTCCTGACACAATCCCGAAACAATTTGCTGATGAAAACCTTATAAACAGCAAAGAAGTACTGACATAGTGCTGGGCATGGCACAGTGTTGCAGAGTGTTTGAATCTGTTGTACATAGAGTTGCTATGAGCTGGATCTAACTTGACAGCACCTAATAACAACAACAATAGTCTCATCATCCAGAGAGAACAAGTATTTGCAGAGGGCCTGAGGGGTTGATTGTATGTGTGTGGATATCCACATACATTCATCATTTTGTTCATAAATTTTTTGTTCCTGTTGGGTTTTTCTAATCACACAAGTGTATTTCTCCTATCATTAAATGTTTTTGTGAACTTTATTTTGAAAGATCATATAATAACCCATGATTACGGATTGTCATAATTCATTTTAGTTTCCCCTTATTGTGGTACATTTAAATTTTTTTCCATTTTTTCCTTGGTATTTGAAGGTTTAATACTATTAAACAAGATTGTTTTTGTTGTAATGGTAATAATGAGTTACTTGCATCAGCCTTGTACCAGGCACTTACATTACCACTGATAAGTATAACAAATTTGCAAGAGGAAGATCTTCACATCTATTTTGTGGGTAAGGGAACTGAAGAACAGAGTTCAAAGTGAGATGAGTAAATTAAAGCTAAAAAGCCAGCATAGTGGGATTTTGAACCCATGACCAATACTGTGAGCATTATTGTTGTTGTTAGGTGCTGTCGAGTCAGTGTCCAACTCATAGTGACCCTATGTACAACAGATGAAAAAATATTGTTGTGCTTCTCTGCTATTCATAGGGTTTTCAATGGCTGATTGTTTTTTGGGAGTGGGCTGCCAGGACCTTCTCCCAAGTCTATAGTACCTGGTGTTCCCAGGTGGTCTCCCATCCAAGTACTAACCAGACCTGACCCTGCTTAGTTTCTGAAAGCTGACAGGATTGGACACCACAGTGGTACAGCTGCAGGCAACTGTGAGCATAAGTACTTGATAAATAGTTATTAGTAGTTCCTCCAGAGCACAAATATGAATCTGGAATGTTGAAGGACTCTGTGTAGGAGGAGTCCCTGAGCTAGTGAAAGAACTTAACAATGCCCCAGAGTTCAGAGCTCGGTTTCATGGTGGTTATATTTTTGTCATTACCCTACATGCAGTCACTCTAATAAAATGATGAGAAAATAAAAACTGTGTCTTTATCTTAAATGGTCCTCTCCAAAGAAAGCCCATTTACAGGGCCAGTAATAAAAGGGAAGAAAAATTAAAGTCTAAGACAGTTATGAGTCAGAAAAAGATTTAGATAGATCAGAGTCAAATGTCAAATGTTCTCAAGTCCCAGGCCAATGCTATAAAAAAGCCCAAGTTGTACCAAAACAAGAAGTGACTCTGAAACATTCTGGGAGTGTTTTAATAAGAATATATTTTAATGGCATTATAAATGCATTATAAATCATAATGCCATACAAATCAGGGGTCTAAAGGAGTTACTTAAATCTTTCAGCTACTTTCCTGTATTTTATGAGGGAAATTACAAGCTATCATGGGATTTGTAAACTTGGACATCTGCGAAGATCTTGAGATACACACGTGTAAAAGTCAAGAGCCTCCTCAAAAATAGTCCTGTTCCTATGCAGAGGTCAGAACATAATAAAAAAAAAGTTAGGAGTGGTATTATTATAGATGGACTAGAAAATTCATGTAATAGTACTGACAATGTAAAAAGAAAGTTCGCTACAGAAAAAGTTTCTATCTTAAACAGAATTGGAACCCAAGGATATATAGAAAAATATTATCATAAAAAGACAAGCAAATGGAAGAGAAGTCTTTGGTGGAGGGGTGGGAGGGGGGAGGAAGTGCATAAGAGGGTAAGGAGGAACTTATCTGTATAATGTACAACAAAATGCATATATGGAAATGTCACAATGAAAATATGTCAGAATGAATCACATTAAGGTGCACATTAAAATTTTTCAATATAAAAAAAAGAAAAAATAGTCCTGTAATAAACATTTCTAAAAATGAATCTTGGTCCACATGTCTGATCATTTCTTTTAAGATTGCTTCTTAGAAATGATATTATTAGGTCAATATGGGGCAAAAGAAGCCAAAAGGTTCTCAAAATTCAAAATACTCCTAGTATTCTAACTAAAATTTTCCCACTTAAGCCACTATTTGGGCTAGGGCAGTATTTTTAGAAAGCCTCTGAAAATAATGTCAAAGAAAAAAAATTAAAGAAAAGTCCCATTCTATTTACAAGTCATGATGTTAATAGAAGAAACATACAATGCAGTTGAGGGCTTGAGAAAATCTAGGTTAGAAATCACCTTGCTCACTCCCAGAGAAGGCAGGAGAGGGAGCTGGGGGTAGAGAGCTAAGGAAACCATAATGACCATGGGTTGTGGCAGTGACTCTAACAAAGGGGAGATCAAAAGTCAGGAGAGTGTGAATATTGACTTCCTTTATTTCTCAGTTCTGTTCAGGGTCAAATCTTTCTTGCCTTAAAATACTTGGCAATGTGTGAAATTTCCCATCAAGGGACAAAGGAAAGGCTTCCCTCTCTTGGATTTCCTTTACTTCCTAGGATTTCTGAATCCCAGGAAGGGAGGACGGAGTCTGAAGGAACTCAACAGGAAGTTCTATAGAGCCTCCATGCTCACTACAAAAGGAACTGTCTGCTAACTGGCCAACATCAGGTAAAAACACAGCCACACGTAACCAGAACTTTGAAAACTCAAGTGCAGAACATTTATCCTGACAACAGCACAAAGCAGAGACTCAGATTGACGAAATAGCTTGTCTGGGCAGTTCAGGTAATGTGCAAATTCTCAAGGAATGAATAGGAAAGTCTGACAAACATAGGCGCTAACATCAATCCCAGAGCTAATGGAAAGCAAGCATAAAATACTTCTTTTACCAAGATAAACCAGGCTGCCAAGGACTCATCCTCCCAAGGACATGGGAAGATGGAGTACCACAGGACAGAATCATACAGCTGAGGATAAGTAGGAACTTTAGAAAATATCACTTCAAACCTTTTCCACCCATGAATGGTAATATATTCAAAGTTTCATCTAAATTATTCAAAATTTGTCCAATAACTAGTTATTTTACATCAAGCATAGTTGGGTGCTAGCAGTGTCCATGTTAATAAAGCTGTGATTATTTCGGGGAGGGGAGTTTTGTGTTAAAAAATGAAGTTGCTTGTTATTTAAAGAATATTAACAACATCAATTTTAAAAAGGAACTATCCAGGCATGGTGCTGCACAGCTGTAATCCCAGCACTCAGGAGTCTGCAGAAATAAGACTATGAGTTCCAGGCCAGCCTGGACTAGATAGGAGATCCTGTCTCAAAACAAACAAAGGTCACTAAGAGAAAGGAACTGTTTCTCTTACCATAGATTCTCCCATTAATTGAACATTTTTTAAAAGTCATGATGTTTTGAGTGAGGGTGCCTGTTTTGTCAGAGAAAATATATTCAATCTGGCCCAGCTCTTCATTGAGCGTGGTGGTCCGAGCTTCAGCAGGTGTCGCTTTCCCAGAATAATACATCTTCCGATCCCAGTTTATAAAATAACTGTGTCCCAGACGAATGACTTCCACACTGTGGTCCATTAAAACAGGGGGAGGGGGTGAAAAGAGAAACACTTCATCAACTTCAGAACATAAGAGTTTGCCAAAGTAAGAAATCAGTCAAAGTCCTTAACGTTTAGAAGAATCTGTGGATGTTCTGTCCCTTGGGGTCCTACTGATATTCAGAATGTCTCCATAGAGAATCTGTTCATAAACCTTAGTTTCTAAGTCATTTCCTGGCAGCATCACAGAACAATAGGCATGACTAAGCATTAAGCCTTAGAGAATGTTCCATGGTCCTCTATTTACATTCAACAAGCCCTGTGTGGATTTCTGTAGAGCATATTACTTTGCAACTCCCTATATCTCTGAGAAAACTGATTTTAAAGATGCTTGTCCTATGTCTAGTCGAAAGAAATGTGTTCTAATACATTAACATGGTATCACTTTACCAAAAGAGGTAGAAAGTTACATCTCCATGAAGTACTAACCAAACAATAAAAAATATTAAGTGAAAATGAGTGTCTCCCAGATATACCTCAACACACCTATAGCCACCTTATTTCCGACAAAGGAGCAAAGCAAGTAAACTGGAAAAAGGACAGCCTTTTCAACAAATGGTGCTGGGAAACATGGTCATCCACATGCAGGAAAATGAAAGCTGACCCGCATCTCTCAAGATACATGAGAGTTAACTCAAAATGGATAAAAGATCTCAACATAAAACCAGAACCTTTAAAACTTATAGAAGGCAAGATGGGCAATACACTCCATCATATAGGCATAGGAAAGTATTTCCTTAATAGGACTCCAATTGCTCAAGAAATTGCGACAAGAATAGATAAATGGGATTACATGAAATTAAAAAGCTTCTGCACCGCAAAAGAAACAATTAACAGAGTCAAGGAAACCCCCACGGAATGGGAAAAAAATCTTCACATTTTATACATCAGATAAAGGTCTAATTACTAGAATTTATAAAGAACTCAAGAAAAAAAACTCCCACAAAAACAAATAACCCAATACACAAATGGGCAAAGGAACTGAGTAGACAGTTCTCAAATGAAGAGGTCCATAAAGCCATGAAACACATGAAAAAATGTTCAGTATCCCTAGCCATTAGGGAAATGCAAATTAAAACAGCTCTGAGATTTCACCTTACACCAGTAAGAATGGCCAAGATCAATAAAACAAATAACAACAAATGCTGGCGAGGTTGTGGCAAAAAAGGAACACTCTTACATTGTTGGTGGAGCTGTAAATTGGTCCAGCCACTGTGGAAATCAATATGTTGTTGTTGTTGTTAGGTGCCATCGAGTCGAGCCCGACTCATAGCGACCCTATGTACAGCAGATGGAAACACTTGCCAATTCTGTGCCAGGCAAACAATCTTATTTATGTTTAAGCCCATTGTTGCAAACACTGTGTCAATCCATCTGGTGGAGGGTTTTCCTCTTTTGCGTTGACCTGCCACTCTTCCAAACATGATGTCCTTCTCCAGGGATTGTTTTCTCCTGACTACATGTCTGAAATATGTAAGACGCAGTCTGGCCATTTTTGCTTCCAAGGAGCACTCTGGTTGTACTTCTTCTAGGACAGATCTGTTGGTTCTTTTGGCAGTCCATGGTATATTCAATAGACGTCTCCAGCACCACAATTCAAAAGCATCAATTCTTTTTCTGTCTCTCTTGTTCAATGTCCAGCTTTCA
>VMDO01034643.1:0-16787 GCA_007922755.1 Pedetes capensis
AAAAAAAAAAAAAAAAAAAAAAAAAAAAAAGAAGAAGTGATATCAAAGCAGTAGTACAGGGTCTTCCAACAAAGAAAATCCCAGAACTGGATAGAGTTAAGACTGAATTCTACAAGACCTTTAAGGAAGAATTAACACCAATGCTCCTCAGACTATCCCACAAAATACCAAAGGAAAGAACACTATCACACTCATTCTTTGAAACTAGTATTACCCTGATGCCAAAACCACATAAGGATACATCAAAAAGGGAAAACTCGTGATCAATTTTCCTGATGAATGTAGATGCAAAAATCCTTGATAAAATACTTGCAAACCAACTATAACAACACATTAAAAATATTATACTCTGTGATCAAGTTGGTTTCATTCCAGAGATGCAAGGCTAGTTCAACATATGCAAGACAACAAATGTAATACAGCATATAAATAGACTCAGAAATCAAATGATCAATAGATGCAGAAAGGGCCTTTGATAAAGTTCAACATCCTTTTATGATAAAAGTCTTGAAGAAACTAGGAATTGAAGGAACATACCTCAACATAATAAAGGCAATATATGAAAAATCTATGGTCGACATCATACTTGATGGGGAAAAACTGAAAACCAATCATGTACAAGACAAGGGTATCTGCTGTCTCCACTACTATTTAATATAGTAATTGAACTGTTAGCCACAACAATAAGGTAAGAGAAAGAAAGAAAAGAGATCCAAACAGGAAAGGAAGAAGTCAAATTGTCCTTATTTGCAAATGATATGATCTTGTACTTAAAAGACCCAAAAGACTCCACCGGAAAACTCTTAGTGTAGATACTTTCAGCTAATACGATACAAATACTTTCAGCTAATAGGATACAAAATAAGCATACAAATATTAGTAGCATGTCTGTATACCAGTAATGACCAGGCAGAGAAAGAAATCAGGAAAACAATCCCATTCACAATAGTTAAAAACATACCTGGAAATAAACTTAACAAGGGAGGTGAAAGACTTCTACAATGAAAACTTTAAAACACTAAAGGAAAAAAATTGAAGAAGACACCAGGAAATGGAAAGATTTTCCATGCTCATGGATTAAAATAAATAATATTGTGAAAATGGCTATATTGCCAAAGGCAATGTACAGATTCAGTGCAATCCTCATTAAAATCCCAGTGACATTTTTCACAGAAATGGAGAAAGTAATTCTAAAATTCATATGGAAGCACAAAAGACCCAGAATCACTAAAGTAATCCTGAGAAGAAAGAACAATGCTTGGGAGCATCACAGTACCTGATTTCAAATTATATTACAAAGCCATAGTAACAAAAACTGCATGGCACTGGCACAAAACAGACAGGTAAACCAGTGGAACAGAACAGAGGATCTAGAAATAAACCCATGCTGTTACAGCCACCTGATACTTAACAACGATGCTAAAAATATGAATTATAGAAAAGACAGCTTCATTAATAAATGGAATTGGGAGAACTGGATATTATCATTCAAAAGACTGAAACTAGATCCTAATCTCTCACCTTGTAGAAAAATCAGTTCAAAATGGATCAAGGACCTTAATTTAAGACCTAGCACTTTGAAACTTCTAGAGGAAAACATAGGGAAAATACTTCAATAGGCAAGGACTTTATGAACAGAGCAGCAATAGCACAGGAAACAATAGCAATAATTGACAAATGGGACTGCATAAAATTTTAAAACTTTTGCATAGAGAAGGACACAATTAACATATTGAAGATACAGCCTACAGAAAGGGAGAAAATCTTTCCAGCTCTACATCAGACAGTAACTTAATACGTAGAATATATAAAGAGCTAAAATCAAAAACCCAAACCCAACCCCCCCCCAAAAAAAAAAACAAGCTGTCCAATGAAAAAATGGACAAAAGCACTGAACAGAGAGTTCTCAAAAGAAGAAATACAAATGTCCAACATTCATAAGAAAAAATGTTCCCCATCGTTTGCCATCAGGGAAATACAAATCAAAACAACATTGAGATACCATCTCACCCCATTCAGAACAGCTCAACAAAACAAACAACAAATGCAGTGAGAATGTGAGGAGAAAGAAAAACTACTGCATTGCTGGTGGGAATGCAGATTGGTGCAGCCACTATGGAAATCAGTATGGAGATTCCTCAAAAAACTGAAAGTAGAGCTACCATGTGACCTGACTATACCACTCCTGGGTGTATATTCGCAGGAATACAAATCAATATACTACAGAGATACCTGCTCATCCATGTTAACTGTGGTGTTATTCACAATAGCTAAGATATGGAAATAACCTAGGTGTCCATCATCAGATGAATGGATAAGGAAATCACGGTACATATGCACCATGGAGTATTACTTAGTGATAAAGACAAAATTATGGCATTTGCTGGAAAATAGATGGAACTAAAGATCATCTTTTAAAGCAAAATAAGCCAGACTCAGAAAGATAAATATCACATTTTCTCAGATATGTGAAAGTAAGACATCAATATATATTCAATATTAAAACATATAGGTTATGAAAGTATAAGGGTCTATGTTGTTGTTGTTGTTGTTGTTGTTGTTATGTGCCGTGGAGTTGTGACTGACTCATAGTGACCCTCATAGGGTTTTCAATGGCTGACTGTTTCGGGATTGCCTTGGGAGTGGGTTGCCACATCCTTCTCCCATTTTGCAGTGCTGGGAATCAAACTTGGGACCTCAGAGACTGCAGAGCAGTGCTCTACCAACTGAGCTAAATCCCAGCCCAAGGGTCTATGTAGGGAATGATAATGGACTAAAGAAAAAGAGAGGAGGCAAGAAGAAAAGACAATGGGAAAAATGAAAGGAAATATTATATATGGTGCCCAGTAGGCAAAATTGGGATGTAGCTAGCTAGGTAGGTAGGTAGCTAGACAGACAGACACAAAACCAAGACATGCAAATAGAAAGGGGACCATTGGTGGGGAGGAAGGGGATAGGGAGGAATGAGAGGGTAATTGGGGAAGGTGAACATGAGCATTGTACAATGAAATGCATGTATGATAATGTCAGAATGAGACCCATTATGTTGTACATTAAAAATTCCTAATAAACAATATACAGCCTCTTGGCAGCCACTCAAGAAGCCAGGTCTCACACTGTGAGATGTCATATGTTTCCCAAGTCCATAACGTAAGGGTGACTCAGCCCCAGTGGGGCACTTGGAGAGAGAACAGAGGAGGTGCCAAAGGGACTCCAAGGTGGTACACAGGTTTGTATCCAATATAGAGATTTTAATCACTGGCCTCAGGTGGTATCTGTGGCTTAGAAAATACTACATTAACTATTACAGGATTGTTTTTCTTTCTTTCTTTCTTTCTTCTTTTTCTTTTTTTATCCCTCTTTTTTCTTTTTTGGAAATGTTTTCTTTTCTCTTTTTTTCCACTTTATTCATATATGTTGGTGGGGCACAGAGTAATACAACATTTGCTTTTTCCATTATGCAACTATTACATCACTTTTGGTTACACTTTCATCAATTTACAAAGCTTATGGAACCTTTTGATTAATATGTAGTAAGACTTGTATGCATTTGTGGGTTACATTCCCCTATTTTTCCCATGTACTCATGAAGTTGCATCATTTACATTGAGATTATCCTCCTCTCCCCTTTATCCCTTTACATTGTTTCCCCTCCCATTTCCACCTTCCACAAGCTTCAATTTCCTTTGCTAGTCTCCTCTGTCCTTCTTTCCACTCTGCTTATATTTTCCTTTGTTAGCTAAGTTTAATTGTTCACTTTTATGGATCTATTTATATATTTTTTTATTCCTTTAAGATTTGGCTCCCACATATGAGTGAGAACATAAGGTATTTCTCTTTTTGAGCCTATGTTCATTCACTTAAGATGATATTCTCCAGTTCTGTCCATTTTGCTGCAAATGACATTATTGAATTCTTTTTTATTGCTGAGTAATATTCCATTGTGTCTATGTACAATTTTTTTTACCCATTCTTCAGTTGATGGGCATCTTGCTTGGTTCCATATCATTGCTGTTATGAAGAGTGCTGTATTAAATGTGGACATGCAGGTGTCTTTGTGGTATGATGACTTGTCTTCTTTTGGGTATATTCCCAGAAGTGCTATAGCTGGGTCATATGGCAGTTCTATTTTTAGTTTTGTGAGGTATCTACATATTAATTTCCAAAGTGATTGAACTAATTTACAGTCCCACCAGCAGTGTAAGAGGGTTCCTTTTTCTCTGCATCCTTTCCAGCATTTGTTGTTATTTGTTTTGTTGATGTTGACCATTCTTAACTGGAGTTACATGGGATCTCAGAGTTGTTTTGACTTGCATTTCCCTAATAGCTAGGGATATTGAGCATTTTTTTCATGTGTTTCTTAGCCTTATGAACTTCTTCATTTGAGAATTGTCTCTTCATTTCCTTTGTCCACTTGTGTATTGGGTTATTTATTGTCTTGGGATTTGTTTTCTTGAGTTATTTGTAAATTCTAGAAATTAGTCCTCTGTCAGATGTATAGGATGCAAAGATTTTCTTCCATTCAGTGGATCTTCCTTAAGTCTGTTGTTTCCTTTGCTTTTTAATTTCATGTAATCCCACTTGTCAATTATTTGTGCCCTTTCCTGAATGATTTGAGTCTTATTAAGGAAATATTTTCCTATGCCTGTGTGTTGGAACATGTTTGCTATCTTTTCATTCAGTAGTTTTAAGGTTTCTGGTTTTATGTTGAGGTCTATTACCCACTTTGAGTTGACTGTTGTGCAAACTGGGAGATATGGGTCTATTTTCATTCTTTTGCAGATGGATATCCAATTTTCCCAACAGCATTTGTTAGAGAGTCTATCTTTTCTCTACTGTGCATTCTTAGCCTCTTTGTCAAAGACCAAGTAGCTGTACTTGCCTGAAAGTACCTCTGCATCTTCAATTCTGTTCCATTGGTCTTTAGGCCTTGTGCCAGTATCAAGCTATTTTTGCTGCTATAGCCCTGTAGTATAGTTTAAAGACAAGTATTGTGATCCTGTCAGCACTAGTTGTGCAGCTTAAGATTGTTTGGGCTATACATGATCTTTTGTGTTTCCATATGAATTTTTGGATTATTTTTAATATTTCTGCAAAATCTGTAATTGGGGTTTTAATGGTAATTGCATTATACCAGTAAGTTGCTTTTGGTAGTACAGTCATTTTTAAAATGTTGGTTCTCCCAGTCCATGAGCAGGGGAGGTCCTTCATCTTGTAGTAGCCTCAGTGATCTCTTTCTTTAATGTTTTGAAGTTTTCCTTGTGGAGATCTTCAGGGTCTTTGGTTAGATTGATTCCTAAATATTTAATTTTTTGGTGAGCTACTGTGAAAAGGATTATTGCCTTAATTTCCTTCTCTTCCTATTCACTATTGGTATAAAGAAAGGCTGCTGATTTTTGAGTATTAATTTTGTATCATGCTACTTTGCTGAAGGAATTAATTAGGTCTAAGAGTTTCCTCGAGGAATTTTTTAGGTATTTAGGTAAAGGATCATGTATTCTGCAAATAATGATAATTTAACCTTTTCTTTTCCTATCTGTATCCCTTTGATGTCTTTCTCTTGTCTGATTGCTTTGGCTAGGACTTAGATCACAATATTGAATAAGAGAGGAGAGATTGGACATCCTTGTCTTGTTCCTCATTTTAGAGGAAATGGTTTCAGTTATTCCCTAGGTAATAGGATATTGACTGTAGGTTTGTCATAAATGGACTTTATGATGTTGAGGTATTTCCCTATTATGCCCATCTTCTGTAGGGTTTTTGTCATGAAAGGGTGTTGCACTTTATCAAAGGCCTTCTCAGCATCAATTAAGATAATTATGTGATTTCTGTCTGCAAGTATCTTGATATGTTGGATTACATATATTGACTTTTGTATGTTAAACCAGCCTTGCATCTGTGGAATTAAGCCCTTTTGATCATGGTGTATGATCTTTTTTATGTGTTGCTGAATTCTGTTTACCAGGATTTTGTTGAGAATTTTTGCATCAATGTTCATCAGGGAAATTGGACTATAGTTCTCTTTCTTTGAAGTGTTCTTGCCTGATTTTGATATCAGGGTAATGGTGGTTCCATACAATGAGTTTGGGAGTTCCCCTTCCTTTTCTACATAGTTTGAGAAGAATGGGTATTAATTATTCTTTGAAGGTTAGATGGCATTCTGCTGTGAACTTGTCGGGACCTGGGCTTTTATTTGTTGGGAGACTTGTTATTACCTTCTCTATTTTGGTGAATATAGTGGGTCTGTTTGGAGTGCTTATGTCTTTCAGGCTTAATTTTGGTAATTTGTATGTGTTAATGAACTTATGCATTTCTGCTGTGTTTTCATTTTTTGTGGAGTACGATTTCTCAAAGTATTCCCTGATGATTTTCTGGATTTCCTTGGTATCATGGTTATGACCCCATTCTCATCTCTAGTTTTTTCAATTTGGGCCTTTTCTTTCTTTTAGTGAGGCTGGCTAATGGGGCATCTATTTTATTAATCTTTTCAAAGAACCAGCTTTTAGTCTCATTAATGCTTTGATTGTCTTTTTAGATTTTAATTGGAATATCTCTGCCTTGATCTTGATAATTTCTGTCTGAGTGCTCCTTTGGGATTGGCTTGTTGTTGGCTTTCTAATGCCTTGAGATGTGTCATTAAGTTGTTTAATTGGGCCTTCCCCAACTTATTGATGAAGGTGCTCATGGCTATGAACTTCCCTCTTAGAGCTGTCTTTTCTGTGTCCCATAAATTTTGGTAGGATGTGTTCTCATCCTTGTTTGATTGCAGGGACTTTTAAATTTCTGCTCTTATTTCTTTGGTAATCCATTGATCATTAGGAATGTATTCTTTTGTCTCCATGAATTTGTAACATTTCTGAAATTTTTCTTGTTTTTGAGTTCTCGTTTTATTCCATTGTGATCTGATAAGGTAGGGGGATGATTTATACTTTTTTTGTATTTGTTGAGGCCATTTTCATGGACTAAAATGTGATCTACCTTAGAAAAAATTCCATGTGTTGCTGAGAGGAATGTGTATTCCACATCTGATGAGTGGAATATTCTGAAGATGTTTGTAAGGTCCAGTTGGTCTATGTACTATTTAAGTCCATTGTTTCTCTTTTGATTTTTTGTTTTGATGACCTGTCTCTTGGTGAAAGTGGAGTATTAAAATCTCCCATAATTATTGTGTCTGGCCCAGTGTGGTCCTTTATCTCCAATAAGCTTTGTGTTATAAAGCTAGGTGCCCCTGGATTTGGTGAGTAAATATTAAGTATCATTATGGGTTATTGACTGACTTCCTTTTGCTAATATGTAGTGTCCTTCTTTGTCTCTTCTGATTAATCTGGAATTGAAGTCTGATCTATCCAAAGTTAGTTATCACAACTCCTGCCTTATTTTTTCCCACCTGCTTGTTATATTGTTTTAATTTTCAGCCTTTTATGGTCTTAATGGATGAGGTGAGTCTCTTCAGTGCCACATATTAAGGGTTTATGTTTTTTAATCCAATTGGCCAGTCTATGTTTCTTGATTGGTGAGTTAAGACCATTTACATTGAGAGTAATTATTGAGAAGTACTTATTATTCTGCATCAGTTTTGTACTTGTTACTGTTTTTGGTTCATATTTGGCTCATTTTTTTCCTTAAGTTTCCCTCATGTTTATTATCCATTCCTTTGATTTTATATCTGGGGTTGTCTTACATCCCCCATGTGCGGTGTTTCATTGAGGATCCTCTGCAATGCTGGCATGGTGGCTGTCAATCATTTAAACAGGGCAATATGATGGAATGTCTTATATTCACCATCTGTTTTAAAAGATAACTTTACTGGGTAATGCAGTCTTTGTTGGCATTTATTCTTTTTCATAACTAGATGATGTCTTTCCAAGTTTTCCTTGCCTTTAATGTAGTTGTTGAGAAGTTTGCTGTTATTCTGAAGGGTTTGCTTTTGTAAGTGAGTTGGCATTTCTCTCTTGTAGGTTATAGAATAGCTTCTTTGTTCTCTAGATTTAAAATTCCAATTATAATGTGTCATGGGGAGGATCTGCTCTGGTCTACTCTGTTTGGGGTTCTAAATGTTTTAGTTGTATAGCTCTTGCCTTAGGCTTGGGAAGTTTTCTTTTAATATTTCTTGGAATAAATTTCCTAATCCTCTTGTGTTGTTTGTGCCTCCTTTGTGGACCCCCTAAATTCATAGGTTTCATTTCTTCATTTTATCAAATATCTCTTGAAAAGCTTGCTCTTACTGCTTCATCTTTCTATCTTGGCATGTGAGTAAATAGGTTCTTCTTCCTTTTCCTTAGCTTCAGCTATTCTATTTTCAGCTTTATTTAGTTTCAATAGTGAAGATTCTACCATAAAGCTGAGTTGGTTCATTTTTTCTTGCATCTCAAGGACTTTTGCTTGATTGTTCTTCAGAATCCCTATTTCTCTGGAAAATTTTTCTTCCAAATTGTATTTTTTTTCCCAGTGAATCAATTGCTCTCATGGTGGTGTCTTTGAGATCTTTTAGCATATTTATAAGCAGTGTTCTAAATTCTCCATCAGACATCTCCAGGAATCAGGTTGTTCTGAAATTATCCACTGAGATGCTTTGGTCCATAAGATCTTCCCATACACCATGACCTTTCATGTTTCATGTATTTTTCTCCTGGGGCTTGCCCATTGCTTGGTCTGGGTGCTAGGTCCTACCTCTGCTGCATGTAAAGAGATTCTCTCCCAAAGTTCCCATGAGTTTGGGTGTTGACAAGTTGCTGGCACTTCTTTCTCCCTTCCCCACCCTCATAGTTTGAAGTCTCAGTGTCTGGTGCCTAGCTTCTGCTGCAGCCTCTGCATTCAGCATGGTCCCTTCAGCTTCTCCCTATTCCCTAATTCCCCCAATCGCACCACATCCTAAGCCAGGTGTTTTAGGCTCCCCAGACCTGTGATACCACTTCTCTATGTCACAAGCATTACTGGGCCCTAAACATGCCTTATTCTGAACAAGCTTTCTTAGACTCAGAGATCCAGCAGTGTCAGCTGCTCTTCTCTATCCCTCAAACTTGTCACCTTTCAATTTTCCTTCCTCTACCTCATGTTTTTAATGGCTCCAGAGGCCAGGGTGGCAGCCATCTCCCCCCAATTAAAAAATAAAAAAACACTCTCTGGGTTTGAGACCCTACAGTGGGGCTGTGGGGCCCAGCTTCTTCCCCAGAGAGTCCTGCAGACCTCCACTTTGCCTCCCACCAGCCACAACCATCTGAGACTTTCTTCAGCCACACATCATTGCCAAGTGCTCCACCATACCTCTTTCCAGCCACTTGTCATTGGGGATGGCCTCACTGGACTGTTGTTCAGCCATGTGCCCTTGCAGACAGCTCTGCCTTATCCTCTGCTGGCCTCCCTGTGTCAGGAATAGCTCTGCTGGATCTCTCTTCAGCCCTGTGCCCTTGCAGGCAGCTTTGCCTTATACCCTTCCAGCCTCCTGGCATCAAGGATGGCCCTGCTGGATCGCTCTTCAGCCAGGTGCCCTTGCTGACAGCTGTGTCTTGTCTCTCACCAGCTGCCCAGCACCAGGAATGGCCCCACTGGATCTCTCTTCAGCTCCATGCCCTTGTAGGCAGCACTGCCTTGTCCCCTGACAGTAGCCCACCATCAGGGATGGCCCACCTGGATCTCACTTCAGCCATGCACCTTCCAAAGGGCTCTGTATCCTCCAAAGCCCTCTGTTGCCATCTTCCCCGGGGGCTGAGGATCATGGAGAGTTGCCCCACCATCTCCTCTTTTCTGTCATTTTAATCTCTACTCTCTGGTCATTTGTCTTTGTGCCATCCCACTTTTCTTGATAATTAAAGCTGTACTCTACTCCTTTTTATTTTTTATTTTTTGAGTAGAGAATTTCATTATTTTCCCTATTTTCTACTCTGAAGTGTGACTGTTACCCTTCCACCATCTTCTTTGGTCTCCTCAGAAATCTATTACAGGATTCTAAGTTCTGATTACTCATGTCCTTGCCAGAGTCAAGAGTATGACCAGGGTCACTGCTGTGTATTATTTGGCTGAAGGTTAGTGTAGCTCCCTCAGTAAGATGTTGGTTGTGGTATATTGTCTTGCAGTTAAGTTATACTGCAAGTATTTCATATTTTGTTTGGATATCAAATTAATGCCTCAAAACAAGTCTCCTTTCAAAATGGCAGAAGCTACATTATCATGCATGTTGGGCAGGAGCTCTGTTACAACTGGGAGGCCACAGGATATGGCCTGGTTTGTCTGTAGTAGACATGTCACTGCAGCTGCCCAAGACTCAGACAGAATGGAGGGCTCTGGGTGGTTATACCCTTCTGTGGGCACCCAAAGGAGAGTCTTCCCAGAACCTTGTAGGACCCAGGTCCCCAAAACACTGCAAGTAAGGCTTTCTGTGTTCCACCATCTGGGCTGTTGGGTGGTTCTTAGAGATCAGTCCTTATAGAGCATTACCTTAGCCAGGATTCTCAGTGGGAGAAGCAAAGCCTTTTACATGAAATGTGAGCAGGTGCACTACTCCTGAACATCAAACTGAATTTTGAGATATGCCCCTGAATTTTAGGCCTTTGAAGGACTGAGCTTGAAGCCATTGAAATTTTTTAAATGTAATAAACAGGATAAAAAATATTACATTGGCTGCTTGTGCAGATTGGATTGAATCTGATAAAACTCTAAAAGAAATAAGAACTGTGCTAAATTCCAAGCTTAGAAAATGCACTGGACCTTGATAATCTTAAGGGCCCCCAAATTCAGACATTCTACTATATAATTTCTCCAAAAGATTACATAAAAGTAAAACTGATAAATTAAGACTCTTATTAATTATTAATTATTAATTCTAATTAATGAATGAGTAGAGAAAGATTCAGTTGAGATTTGGGTGCTAGATGACGAGAAAAGCTAATCTGCTATATGTTCATTTTCTGACATGCTCTTGTTAACTTTTTCCTATTTCCCTAGCCTTCATTTTTATCAGCTTTTGTTTCATACATTATCTATCCTTTTATTGGTGTTTTTTCTTTATCTTTTTAGAATCCTAACACCATTTACACTTTCATATTGTTCTGTTGATTCCATTTTGTCTGAAGTGATTGTGAGCATCAGCTTTTTTGGGTGATCTTTCAAAGTATTGTTCCTCCTCCAGCATGGGTTTTGAACTTTGGTTTTTCAGATTCATCATGACAGGGATGTCCTACCTCAGCCCCACTCACCAATTTACTCTTCTTGGCTAGTGATTTTTTAAATTCCTCTACCTAGTCCCCTGACTCTAGAATCAGATCCTATGATTGGGACTTGGGGTTTCTGCCTTCAGTGACATAGGGAATATCTCTTATCCAAGCAGTGAGCCTGAAAGCAGGTGAGTTCAGGTTACAGCAAGACTTTTTATTAGCCATGACCTTGGAAGAGGGAGACAGCAGCATTAGTTTTTTCTTATTTTGAAGTAATGTAGACTTATAGAAAAGTTACAAAAATAGTGTGGAGTCCCCATATACATTCCAGCTAGCTTTTTCTAAAATGAACATCTTACCTCATCAAGGTACAACGATCAAAGCCAGGAAACTAACGTTGTGTCAGTACTACCAACTGAACCCCAGACTTTATTTAAATTTCATTAGTTTTTCTAGTTATTTTTTCTATTTAATAATCGACTCTAGAATTCACATTGCATTTAGTTATTTTCTCTGTCTGTAATTCCATCCACTTTTGTTAAGGAATAGATTTTCTTCTCCCACATTTTTCTATACCTCTAATTATTTTCTTGCATTAGTATTGACTCCTGTGTATTATTTTACTTGATGGGTTATAATCTGTTTGCCACTGGATAACTTCTAGCCGTCCCTAACTTCACATAGTGGCCTCGCTTCCATCTCCCACCTAGCACGAGAGACCTTTGTTCTCTGTTTTACCACAGAAACTTCTGGAACTCTTGACCCTCTCTTCTGATTAGACCCAGAAGGTTCACCGTTTTGGTTTTAGGAAAAGAGTCCAAATCTTGAATGTAGGCTGTAAGGTGCTACATCTGATCCCTGCTTGGTGGGACTAGATGGAGCCTCATTTTTCCTCTCATTCATATTCTTCTTCTCAAAGCTTTGGTCACAGAACCTTTTTTTATTCTTCAAAAGCTGTGAACCCTTCCCTGCTTCATGGTCTTTGCATCTGCTTTTTCTCTGTGTTTAGGACATGTTCCAGGCCTCTCTTCTTTATATCTAAGCCACAGTGTCATTTATAGTGAGTTGCGACACTATTTAACAGCTGAACAAACTCTAGCCTAAAATGTCCCTTAATCAGAGTTTCCCCCTTTCGAAAGATGCCAACACTTAGGAGCTGGACTTTGCTTCAGCCAAATATCATTTTCTCCAAGAGATGTGACCGAAGCAGAGGGGAATCAGAAAGGGCAACACTTTTCAAATAAAAGATGAAGGGCTCATTGAGCATCAAGTCATTTAACTATAAAACTGATAGAAGAATCACAAAAATGACAGGTGAGGCATAGCCAGGGAAAATCAATGGGATTTGAAGGACAGCAGAAAATTTCCAAGCGAGCTCCTGCCACCAGCGGGATTAGATGCTGACCGGCTGCTCTTCCATGTCCAGTGTCCTCTGCAGAAAGAGATTTGGTGTTCTGTGGGGGTTCTGAGTTTCCTTCAAGCATCTAAGGGAGTGAGTTGAGTAGATCCAGTCATGATCATTAGATCTGTTTTCAGACATGAGTCCCAGATGGAAATGGCACACACATGGAACCTAAGGCCTGTTCTGCCTTCTGGGCAGCCAGTCTCTTCTCTGTTTCCAGGTGTCTGCAAGGGCTTAGCCCACAGCAGGCATGCCCTGAAGGTGGCACCAGTGCAGGCCCTCCTCCTTCCACAACTCTTCGTGGTGGGCACACGTGGCCTTTGAGTCCTCCTGAACTGAGGCCTGACAAATCATTTCTACCAGGTATCATCTCCCACCTGTGATTCCAGAGCCTCTCCTAGCTCTCAGGGTCTGAGATTCTGCAAATTTGCCTTGAAGGTTTGTTCAGTGTGGAGCTATCGAGTGTGGGAGCCTGGCCTCACAACCTTCTCTTGCATCCTACAGAAACCAGGGCGAAATGGCCCACACCTGCCGTGGAACCATCAACCTGGCCACCGTGCACATTGAAACAGAGGACTCTTGTGGAATCTTGCTGATCAGTGGGGCAAGGAACTACCACCTCAGGGCCAGCTCAGAGATGGACCGACAGCAGTGGATCACCACCCTGGAGCTGGCCAAGGGCAAGGCTGTCCGTGTGATGAAGACCCATTCAGGTAGTGAGCGCTCAGCGTGGTGGGAATGTCCAAGTGGTGTCATGGATCTAGAGGAAGTGGGAATTGGAAGCACTGGAGGGGGGCAGTGATGACCAGGAAACCCAGACTAGTCTGGACCAACCTAGAAGGTCAAGGTGCACATGTGCCCTTCCCACCCATCTCTGAGCATCCTCAGCAGTGAGACATTGCTCTGCCCTGCTGAGATAGCCATGGTTGGCTGGCAGTTCTGGGGATGGAAATGTTTGCAGCAGCAGGGGTGGTGTTTGCCTTTCTTTGGGCAAGTCTGATTGTCAAGACTGAAGTAGACACTTCAGAGGCTGGCTGCGGTGGCTCAGGCCCAGAAACAGGTGTCTAGGATTGCACACTTGTGCCTTGGGTCAGACTTTTCTCCACTGTCCCCATCATGGAAATTGAAGACTATTTGGCCAGAGCTGCTGCTTTTGCCAGGTAGGACATCAACTCAGATGTTCTGAGCAAGATATTTTATTTTGTACTTTAATAAATTTATTTTAAAATATGAAATATTCTTATATACTTTATAAACCAACAGCTCCAAAAGGCTCTGAATATTCTGCCTTGACTCCTGTCCCTAGCTGCCCACTCTGTCTTCACTCTGTCTTCTCACCCAGAAGCAACCAGAGGTGCCAGTGACATGCTTCCTTACATATATGCACAAATAGGGACTTTTTTTTTTTTTTTTTTTTTTTTGGTACTGGAGGTTGAACCCAGGGCCTCATGCTTATATGCTTTGCAAATACTGGACCACTGAGCTGCACCCCCAGCCCTTTTTTTTTTTTTAACTTTGCTTTTTGAGACAGGGTCTTGCTAAGTTACGCAGACTGCCTCTGGTCTCGAACTTGCGATCCTTCTGCCTCCGCCTCCCAAGCCTCTGGGATTATAGGCATGTGCCACCGCTCCTGGCTGGACTTCTTTTTTAAAAAATAAATGCAGGATTCCATCTTGCCTCTTCCATTTAACAATATATCTTAAAGATTTATCCCACCAGTACATAAAAACTTCCCCTCTGTTTTTAAAATAGTAGGGCTGTACCATAGTTTAGCCTGTAGTTGATGAGCATTTAGGCTGTTTTCTTATTTTGTTATGACACATTGTGCTATAGTAAGTAACCTTGCAAGTATTTAATTTCAAATATGTATAACTATAAACGCAGCATGCCAAGAGCCAGGTTGCTGGGTGAGTGGATGCATGAATTGCTGTCTTGTGATATATTGTCAGACAGCCTTACACAGAGGTTTATCATGAGATGCCAAAAATAGCATGAGAGAATGTCCCTAATGCTTTGCCCATCCAGAGCTGGAGCAAGTGTTTCTGATGGGTAAAAAAATGTGTCTACACATAGTAGGAGCAGGGAGTGGGCTACTGTGGGCCTTCTGAAGTTACTTGTACAATGACATTTATTTCTGCAGATCTGGGCAAGTTTCTAGGGAAGGTGGGTGCCAAGAGAGAAGGAGGCACACATCTCCTGCTCTCTAGGATTGTCTTAAAGCCTTGGAGGGGGAGTGAGGCCTGTGGAAGGAGTTCTAGGATGACAAGGGGTAGCGAGGCTAGTCCCCATGCCGCAGACCTTTTCTCCCCAAGTCTGTGTCTCTCCCCCAGCACTGACTTCTCAATGAGCATTGGAGGGCATCGAATATCAGTTTGGCCTTGCCTTTTGTCTCACCCATTTGGAGCATGGGTTCCTTTTTTTTTTTTTTTTTTTTTTTTTTGGCAGTACTTGAGGCTTGAACACCTTGCTCATACTTTGCAAGTACTCTTAACATGAGGCTGCACCCCCAGCCCATTTTTTATTTGTTTTCATTTTGAGACAGGATCTTGCTAAGTTATACAGGCTTCCCCTGGCCTCAAACTTGTCATCCTCCTGCCTCACCCTCCCAGGTGGTTGAGATTACACGCATGCACCACTGCACCTGGCTTATGGATCCCATCTTATTCCATCTTCTGGTGCCATAACACAATACCTGAGATGGGGTAATTTATAAAGAGATTTTTGTAGTTTACAGTTCTAGAGATGTCCAAGAGCATGGCACCAGCCTTTGCTGGGCTGTTTGTCATTATAACAGCAAGAGGAGGGCAGAGACTATCACATTTCAAGACAGATGACAAGCCAGAGAAAGCTCACTTTTATAATTAAGCCACTCCCACAATAACCCAGTAACCTATGAATACATTAATTCATGAGTGGATTAATCTACCCCACTCACTGTTCAAAGATCCCATCTCTCAAATACTATGCCCATATGACTTTAGTGGTTAAGTTTCCAACACGTGAAATTTAAGGGACACATTCAAACCACAGCAGGTCCCCCTGCTCAGTGATTGTTCTCCCTGGGGTCAACAGTCATGCGTCTCTGTTCTATCACGGTGATGCTGATCTGGGGTTTACTCCATCTCAGTGAAGAGGAGGCTACTGGGACCATGTCAGGCACGGACTGTGTTGAGACCCCCTGCAGGACCTGTGGTCTCAGTGTGGATGCCTGTGCAAAGCCACTCCAGTGAAAGATGTGGCTGGTGGTGGGGCTGGGCTCAGGACATCCATGATGTCCAAGTGAGGGTACACGGCTACACACGAAAGAACTAGCTTCCTCTTTCTACCTTCTCCTATAAAAAAAATGAATGAATGCCAGGCGTGGTGGCACATGCCTGTAATCCCAGCAGCTGGTGAGGCAGAAGCAGGAGGACCCCTAGTTTGAGACCAGAGGCAGTCAGAATAATTTAGCAAGACCCTGTCTCAAAAAAAAAAAAAAAAAAAAAAAAAAGTAAAAAAATGGGCTGTGGGTACAGCTCAGTGGTCCAGCACTTGCAAAGCATGCAAGTGCAAGGCCCTGGGTTCAACCCCCAGCACAAAAAAAAAAAAAAAGAATAAATGACTAAAATTGCTTCATTCTCCAGGAACTTCCAGAAAAGAGAGTAGCCAGTGGGCTTTATCAGATTAGTTTAGTCATTCTGGAGCAATTTTCCTGGGCCGGCCAGTGGGAGGGGCTTTTGCAACTGAGGAGGAAATGCTTGTTAATTCAGCTAACAGTGTTGTTGTTGTTGTTAGGTGCCGTCGAGTCGAGTCCGACTCATAGCGACCCTACGTACAGCAGATCGAAACACTTGCCGATTCTGTGCCAGGCAAACCATCTTATTTATGTTTAAGCCCATTGTTGCAGACACTGTGTTAATCCATCTGGTGGAGGGTTTTCCTCTTTTCCATTGACCTGCCACTCTTCCAAATATGATGTCCTTCTCCAGGGATTGTTCTCTCCTGACTACATATCCGAAATATGTAAGATGCAGTTTGGCCATTTTTGCTTCCAAGAAGCACTCTGGTTGTACCTCTTCTAGGACAGATCTGTTGGTTCTTTTGGCAGTCCATGGTATATTCAATAGACGTCTCCAGCACCACAGTTCAAAAGCATCAATTCTTTTTCTGTCTCTCTTGTTCAATGTCCAGCTTTCACAACCATATGATGCCACTGAAAATACCATGGCATGAGTCAGACGCACCTTCGTCTTCAA
>VMDO01034644.1:0-16788 GCA_007922755.1 Pedetes capensis
GGAAAACCCTCCACCAGATGGATTAACACAATGTCTGCAACAATGGGCTTAAACATAATTAAGATGGTTTGCCTGGCACAGAATCGGCAAGTGTTTCGATCTGCTGTACATAGGGTCGCTATGAGTCGGACTCGACTCAACAGCACCTAACAACAACAACAACATAGGCTTGGGAGAAGGATAGGGCAGCTCACTTCTGAATCAACCAGCCATCAAAAACCCATACACCATGGGTGGTCCTGCTGGTATCTGAAATACCAGTGACATAACTTTTAGCATCATAGCAACACACAAGCCCCCACAATAGGACAAACTGACAGAGACAAGACAGCCATTAATATGTGCATTCAAAATACTTAAGAAAAAACACAAGTACCTGGCATGCAGAAGTTCATGGTCAAAAGGGACGAAATACATGCCTTGAACTCAGAGTTTTGGAGCAGAACTGACTATGCTATGGATTTTTTTTGATTGGATATTTTATAGATTAATTCACCCACAGTTCTCTGGACCCAATCCTAGGATCATGGTGTTGAAAGGATTATTGAAATTTACAGCTCTGAACACATCATTCACTCTGACTTGGAGCACATCACTTTACTTTTCATAATTGCTAATGCATTCACTGTTAAATAAGGAGAAAAAGATCAATTAGATGATTTCTGATGACTCTGCAAAGGCACTTTATTGTTGAGATCACAACAAATTATGGATAACATTCTGAGGAATGGGAATACCAGAACATTTCATTGTACTCATGAAGAATCTGTATATGGCCCAGGAGGCAGTTGTTCAAAAAGAACAAGGAAACATTGTTTCATTTATAGTCAGGAAAGTTGTGTGACAGGGCTGTATCCTTCCACTGTACCTCTTCAGCTTCTATGATGAGCTAATAATCCCAGAAGCTTGAATTTATGAAGAATATGAGGCATCATGATTGGAGGAAGACTCATTAGCAACCTGTGTTATGCAGATGACACAGCTCTACTTGCTGAAAGTGAAGAGGATTTGAAACATTTACTGATGGAGATCAAAGAACACAGCTTTCAGTATGGATTGTGCCTCAACATCAGCAAAACAGAAAGCCTTACAACTGCGTCAGTAAACAACTTCATGATCAGTAGAGAAATAGAGATTAAGGTTGTCCAAGATTTTGCTTTACTTAGTTATATAATCAACACCTATGGAAGAAGCAGTCAGATCAAAAGATATCTTGCATTGGGAAAAACTGTTGCAAAAGACCTCTTTAAAGTGTTGAACGGTAAAGGTGTCACATTGAAAATGAAGGTGCGCCTGACTCGTCATGATACTTTCAGTGACTCAATATAGTTGTGAAAGCTGGACATTGAATAAGGGAGATAGTAGAAGAATTGATGCTTTTGAAATATGGTGCTAGAGATGAATACTGAATATACTATGGACTGCCAAAATAATCAACAGATCTGTCCTAGAAAAATGCAATCAGAGTGTTCCTTGGAAACAAGGATGACAGTACTGTGTCATATTTATTTTGGAAGTGTTGTCTGAAGGGACCAATTCCTGGAGAAAGACATCATGTTTGAGAGAGTGGTGAGTCAACAAAAAAAAGGGAAGATTCTCAACTAGATGGATTGAAGCAGTGTCTGCAACAATAGACTTAAACATAAAAAAGATCATGTGTATGACACAGTGTCAGGTAGTGCTTCATTCTGTTGTACATAGGATTGATATAAGTCTGACCCAATTCAAAAGCACTGAGAAAAACAGCAATGACCTTCTACCATTCTCTCAGCAAGGGAATATGTTTGGCACCAGTGAAGAAAGGGCCCATGTATCTTTCAGCATGTTGTGCTATGGTGTCTTGAGAATTACTGTGATGCTGAAAGCTATGTCACTGGTATATTTCAGACACCAGCAAGGCCACCCATCACAGACAGGTTTCAGCTGAGCTTCCAGACTAAGACGGACAAGGGAGAGAGACCCAGCAACCTACTCCTGAAATAATTAGCCATTGAAAATACTATGAATGACAGAGAGCACTATCAAATATAATGCCAGAAAATGAGTCCCCCAGGCTAGAAGGCATTCGAATGACTAGGGAAGAGTTGCCTCTTCAAAGTAGAATTAACCTTCATGATGGGAATGGAGTAAAGCTCCTGGGACCTCCTGATGCTGATGTGGCATGACTTAAAATGAGAACAAACATAGTGGCTGAAACAATGAGCTCAAACATAAAAGGTTTATGTTCATGGCACAATGTTGGGGAGTGTTTCATTCCAATATTACATAGAGTCACTATGAGTCAGATCCAACTCAAAGGCAGCTAATAACAACAACAAGAAATGCAATCCACAATGGCTGAATGACATGCAGAGTTATTTTTCTCACATAACAGCAAGTATGAGAGTTACGTAGTACAGGCTGGCATAGTGTCTCCCCAATGCCAGTAGGGAACAATGCTCCAATGTTTATGCTCAGTGAGTGACTTTTATTTCATGGTTTTCATCTGCAAATTTAAAATGGCTGCTCTGTCTCTAGCAATTGCACCTAGACAGAAAGAAGTGCAAAAAGGATCCCCTTGTTGAAAGATTACCTAATATCCCCATCAAAAACTTATATCTATTTAGCCAGAATCTGTGTTGCAGAGCTGTCCACAGCTGTGAGAGTGAAAAAATATATATGTGAATTTGGGTACATTGCCACTCACATGAACATTGCATCATCTTAAGTAAGAAGAGAAGGAGAGAATGCACATTAGGTGGTCAGTCTCAGTACAGTGCACAATAATCTCCCTAAGTGTATGTGTTTCTTGTCATTTTACTGCCTTTATGCAATGCAAGTTTTAAGTCATTGAAAAAGACAAAAAATATTTTAAAAATATTATGATCCATCCCTATAACTTAGAGATCAGTTAGCCTGAATTTGGAAAAATGGTTCTTAAGTGTTGACTTTCTATTCCTCCCAGGGCATCTCTCACTGATATAGTTTGTGTCTTTCTAGACCAAACTTATCTTATTTTTCCTTCCTTCTACTTATCAATGTGTATTCACTCAACCCCTCTCCTTTCTTATTTCATCTTAACCAATTTATTCTCACTTAATAAACCTTCTGCTCTTTATAATAGCTTGTAAAAGTTGTATTTGTAATAAGTTGCTTGTAGTAACATTGAGATCATCTAAATGGCTGTCTTCTGTTCAAGACATGCTCCTTTTAATCCATATTCACCTTTCCAAGTCTGAACTATTTAAATTCCTAACATCTATAATTTTTATTGTTAAATAATGAGTACTTCCCACTCTTCCATCATTTAAAGGAGATTCTCTTCCTATGTTCTTCACTAGTATGGAAGATTAAGCCATTACTTATAACTCCTCATGCCCTTTTATCATTAGAATTACTTACGCATATCCTCTGCCTTGTGACTTTATGGTGTCACCCACAAGAATGGGCAGGGTACATTTTCCCTCCTTAATGAAATTAACCATGCATTTGGCTTTTGCCCATGGAGTGCGGGTGCAAAGGAAAGTGTTTAAGTTCTAAGGTGGGTCCTAAAGAGGTATCATCACGTGTGTGCTTTTGCCCTCCTATTCTAGTCATTCACCAAGAAAATAGTGCTAGATAGCCACTCACTGAAGGCAACAAACAGATGGCTGAGGCCTAAAACTAAATCTACCTGTCCCCTGCCAGGAGCAGAGCCACCCCAGCTGTCCCATAGAACTTACATTATACAAAACTTCTTCTTGTAAACCATAGATATTTTGGGGTGGTTTGTTACACAGCAGTATTGCAGCAATACCTAAATACATTCAATTTGCCTAGGATAAATATATCTAATTTAGGAATCCATGACTGGAATTACTGGTCATAAAAGCTGAGAAGTACCTGGATGGCAAATGGCCTTATAAACCTGTGGAGATTCTAAAGCTATTCTTGAGCTCTCTCAAAATTCTAGGGCTTATTCTGGAAGAAACCACAATAGAGCAAGAGTGGAAAGGAGGTCTTACTATCTCAATCAGCCACAGGAAAGGAACTATTGCTCAGATTTTTTGTATGCCACTGGTTTTACTGATGTAACTTCCCAGATTCATGTATCTGTTTTCCTGATAAATGGGATTCCTGTGCTTTATACAGCCAACAAAATTTAAGTATACATATGGGTTAATATTTTCAGAGTCTGAGAAAGCCTTAAATGAAAGGTTCTATGGAGATATGAAGCATAGCACTTAGCTTTCAGAAAAGTGTAGTTGAGGACTGAGGAGGAAATTGGAGTTGCTGTCTTCTCTGTAATTGACAAGTGCACCTTGGAACACACATTAGCCTCTTGTTTATTAGCCCAGGTCCTGGACTCCAAACAAAAACTCTACCTCAGCCCTGGATCCTTGCGAATTGTGGCAGGGACCTACTAGGGAACAAGTACATCTTCCTTTCAGGTGTTAACCAACAGAGCCCAAGCAGTAGGTTGCTGGAGGAGCCTGGGGAAAAATGTGGAGAAGAAACACGCCATATTTGCCCTGGCGGCAGGAGGGAATCCTGAGAGACTCCCTCTAATCCTTGTCACTACAATTTCTCTACCCAAAGTAAAATAGACTAGACAGCAGCTGCATCTAGTCACCCTCAGAGGGAAGGTGGCTGCAGCTGGTTTCTCTCCCACAGTGCTGTGGTGCTCACATGGTGCTCACTCTGGCACTTGGACAGCTGGCAGCCTCTCCTGAGAACTTCTTAGAATTCTATTTTCTGTGCTCTGAAACTTGCTTCTGTTTTTAATTAACCACTAACCAGTGGAAGCTATAGCCAGGAAACGTATGTGGTTTAGAACACCTTCTGCAAGCATGAGCTCCCCTCAAATGAAATGTGGCTTGCCTGGAACTAGGACTACGTGCTGTGAAGTTAAGGTAGCTGGGAGAGCCTCGTCAGAAATTGCCTCATGCTCCACTTTTAAACATGGTAGGAGAAAAAAAAAACAGAAGCATTTTTCTTTTTTAACGTCTAGGAAGTCAGGCATCTTTGGCTCCTAAGTCCTGGACTGGTGTTATCCGTGGAGTCTGTTGTTGTTATGTGGTGTGCAGTTGGTGTCCGACTCATAGCGACCCTATGTACAATAGACAAAACAATATTGCCAGTGTTTCTCTGCTATTCATAGGGTTTTCAATGGCTGATTGTTTTTTGGGAGTGGGTTGCTAGGTCCTTCTCCTAAGCCTACCACACCTGATGTTCCCAAGTGGTATCCCATCCAAATACCAACCAGGCCCCACCCTGCTTAGCTTCCGAGATCTGATGGGATTGGATGCCACAGTGGTAGGGCTGCAGGTGTCCTTGTGTTTCTAGAACAAAGAGAAGTTTCTAATAACAGTAAATCTGAATCATTCAGATGATAAATAGGCTTCTGTGGACTCATGCTCTTGGAGTACAGTTCACAAACTTGAAACCTTTCAAGTAAGAGGCAGACCATGGAAATGTCTAATGATGACCTGGTAAGATAAATTCCAGCTAACCAGTGGCTTTCAGAGAGATACTAGGAAGTGGTAGAGTCTGGGCAAGCTAGAAAGTTAGTCCCTTGCCTTAACTGGTTGGTGCCACTAAGTTCATTATTACTGTTATTATTTGGGACACAAACCTCTTTTCTGGAACAAGGAGCAATGCAGAAACAACTTTCATGGCCACCAAAAACTACAGCTTTCCTCCTCTCCTCTCTGGAGACTAAATAAGCCTCCCAGGATTTTTCTTATAGAAGCAAAGCATAGAAAATATTGGCAAAGTGATGAATGTTGAAGTCTGTGTCACCCAGAATACTGCACCAGAAACAAATGATTACATGTGCTGAATTATAGTGGCTTACACGAGAATGCTGGAGAATGCCATTTCTGGTGAAGTTTCAACAATGAAAATTTTTATTCTAAGATATATACACCCCCACATGTCTGTCAGCTTGTCATGATGTGGGGGCTTGAGTGTTGCTATGTTGCTGAGAGCTATGCCACCAGTATTTCAGATACCAGCAGGTCCACCCATGGTGGACAGGTTTCAGCTGAGCTTTCAGACTAAGACAGACAAGGGAGGAAAGACTCAGCAGTGCACTCCGGAAATAATTAGCCATTGAAAACCCTATGAATATCAGAAAAACTGTCAAATATAGTGTCAGCAAATGAGGTCCTCTGGCTGGAAGGCATTCCAGAAATGACTAAGGAAGAGATGCTTCCTCAAACTAGAGTCAATCTTAGTGATGAGAATGGAGAAAAGCCCCTGGGAACAACTCAAAATGAGAAGAAACATAGGGCCTGCAACACTGGGCTCAAACATAGAAGATTGTGTGCTTGGCACAGTGTTGGGTAGTGTTTCATTCTGTTGTACACAAGGTTGCTATGAGTGGGTGTGACTCAAAGGCACCAACTAAAAGACATTACATAGTATGAGTTTTGAGTTGCTTCTATTAGAAAGAATCTTGCAAAGATGAGATTGAGGAATGGGTGTAGATAAAGGAGACAAACAAGCATCAGGGAAGAATGTTTTACTGTGATTCTCTAGAAAAAGTGAGGGAATACAGGAAAGGGAAAATTTCTGTTGGATCTGCACTCTGGTATTTTGTATTGGAGGGATAGAAGTAAAGAGTAGGTGAAAGTATGCATAGAGGCTTAGTGAGAGGTGAACACAGAATTGACAGCTTCATAGCCAGGGAGCTCTTGAGTATTTAGTTGGGGAAAAAAGATGTTGGGTGGAAAGTCTTGCTTAATATATTAAAATTAAATACAGTGATACCTCAGCATTTGACTACAATCTGTTCTGGAAGGTTGATCAAGTGCCAGTCAGTCTAAGTGGGGCTAATTCAGACACATGTATGCCACACACAAATTTAGCTGTAAGTTCGTTCTAAAATTCAATTGTTCTTAATGCTTTCCTTTTCTCTTCACTTTTAGCGGTTGAAAGTTTCTTGATCGCCATGATGACCATATGGGATATATATGTATATATACATTAAAACAAGCAAAAAACAAACAAACAAAAACCTTTTTCGATTATGAGCACAGCACCAGGATAGGTCTTTGCTGCTCAGATTCATGTGCAAAGTGATGCTTTCTCTCTTTTTTTTCACACAGAAGCATCATGAATAAGTGTGGTATCTTATACAAGTTTTAGCAAAGTGGTCAAGTGCTCAGCAAGTGGTTAAGCAATGAACCAGAATTCTCTGGAAAGTATGGGCCAACGGCTCAAAATCAGCACAGAGCAGCTCAAGTGCTGAGGTAGGACTGTATATGGATTAAATATCTTAGGGAAAGTGATCCAGACATATACAAAGGAAGGAGAGGATCATAAACAGTAATTTAGAGCATCATTCATGAATGTGTCATTCATCATTGAAGATGTTAATGCCATTAATTAAGGGTTTATACATGGAACTATCATATATATTTTGTACCAGCAGCTGTAACAAATAGCAGAAACCAAATTATACTTGTGAGGGGCTGGTATGTAGTTCAGTTGGTGGATTCCTTGCTCTGCCCTCTCTGAGGCCCTGGGTTCAATCCCCACAACTGCAAAAATTGGAGGGACCTGGCAACTCACTCCTGAAATAATCCTGAAACAGCTATCAGAAACCCTAAGAATAGCAAAGAAGCACTGACAATACCGAACATGGCACATTGTCAGAGAGTGTTTCGTTCTGTTGGACACAGGGTCGCTATGAGTTGGACCTGACTGGATGCCATCTAACAACAACAATTTACTTGAAGGATATTGGGTAGCTCACATAATCATCAGGAATGCCATAGAGCCAAGTAAAGAAAGGAAGTGGGAATAAAGGGAGGGTGCAGCCATGAACCTACCATCTCAACACCATCCTTGGGAGTCCCTTGCAGGTAAACACCCACTGCTGGGACACAGGTTCATGATTCCATAGCAGCCTGCCAACATATCTCCATCCTGTGCATATCTCAATCTTTGCCTCACTTCCTCAAGGTTCAAAAAGTTTGTAAGCAACATCAATTTGGCTGAGTTTAGGATAATTTCCTACATCTTAAATACCCTTTGGATTCAATAATGGGAGGGAAACTTCTTACACAGGGTTAAAATTAAGCAAACCACAGAAATAGAAAGTAGATTGTTGGTTTTCAGGGGCTGAGAAAGGTGGTATTGGTATTGACTGCTAATAGGCACAGTGTTTCCTTAGGAATGATGGAAATGTTCTGGAATTATACAATGATGATCAGTGCATGAAATAGTTAATATATTTTTTAAACCCACTAATTGTACAATTTAAAATGGTAAGTTTTAGCCGGGCACAGTGATGCAAGCCTGTAATCCCAGAGACTAGGGAGGCAGAGGCAGGAGGATCGCAAGTTCGAGACCAAGGCAGTCTGCATAATTTAGTGAGACCCTGTCTCAAAAAGGAAAAAAAAAAAAGGGCTAGGGGTGAAGTTCAGTGGTATAGCACTTGAAAAGCATGCAAGCGTGAGGCCTTGGGTTCAACCCTCCAAACTGCAAAAAATAAATAAATAAATAAAATGGTGAGTTTTATGTTATATAAATTTTTTTTTTAAGAAAAAATATTTTCAATTTTTCTCAATTTTTAAGAAGAGGAAAAAGAGGCAGTGGCATCTATCAAACAAGAATCAGCTACCATAAAATATTATTTTAAAAATAAGAAATTTGTTCTTAGAAATTAAAAACATGATTGATGAAAGAAAACTAACAATTCAATGGACTGGCAAATTAATGAATTGGACCCACTTCAACACCAATTTATTAACATAAAGGGTAAAGGTAAAAATATAACACATAAGCAAAAAATGAACTAAAATATAAAAAGGAATATTTAAGTGATATGAAAAATATTTCAAAAGGACACATTTATTTATCTAAAACATAACTTTTCAAACTGCAGAAATATACCATTAGTAGGTGATTACCATGAACTGAATTATTACTCTCAGACTTTATATGTTGAAGCCCTAATGCATAATATGATGATGTTTGGAGATGGAACCTTTAGGAGGTAATTAGGTCATGAGAGTGGAGCTTAGTGCCTTTATAAAATGAAAAAGAGATGTCTCTTTTTCTCTTAGCCGTGTAAAGGTATAGCATGAAAATGATCATTTATAAGCCAGGCGGAAGACCCTTGCCAAGAACTGAATCACTGGCACCTAGATTTTAAGATTTCCCGGCCTCCAGAATTGAGAATGAATTCCTGTTGTTAAGTCATTGGTCTGTAGAATTTTGTTATAGCATCTCAAACTAGTGCTCTACAATCAGCACTTAAACCAAGAAATGAAATGAGATAGATCTTTGCTATGCTAACTCACTGTAATATGTTTTGTTTGTTTGAGACAGAGTTTTTCTATGTTGCCCACGCTGGCCTCAAATTCACTATTCTTCAGCTTAGACTCTGAAGTAGCTAGAATTACAGGCATAAACAGCTACTCCTGGCTTCAGTTCTATGGTCTGAATATGGTTTGTGTGAATATGATTGAATATAATTTGTCCCCATTAAATTTCATGTTGAGGCTTAATCCTTAATATAAGACTATCAAGAGACAGTTGCACCTTTAAGAAGCATTTGGGTTATCAAGGATATGCCTTCATAAAGGGATTAATGCCATCCCTTGCCAGTGAGCTCTCATGCTCATAGGACTTGATTAGTTATGATAAGAGTGGGTTGTTTTAAATGCAAAACTTGTGTTTTGACTCTTTTGTACATATTTACTTGTTCTTCTGTTCTTCTACCATGTTATGATGGAGCACGATGCCCTCACTGGAAACTAAGCTGATGCCCTGCTCTTGGACTCCCCAGGCTCCAGAACCATGATCCTAAGTGAACTTCTATTGTTTATAAATTATCCAGTCTCAAGTACCCTGTCATAACAACAGAAAACTGACTAAGAAAATCAGAATACAGTATATATAGTAATATTTATGCATATTGGATAGTATGTAAAATGTGACTCTTACTCTAAATTGCAGCCAAATGTTTACTAGTCAATGGTGATCTAAAATATTATCAGTGAGGTAGAAACCATGACAGCTCAAAGAAATAAAAAATAATTTCCTCAACTGAGAAAAAGCACAAATCTCTTATTTTGAAGTGCTAATTGAGTACTTACAGAATGAATGGAACCACTCATATCCACATTAAATTTCATAATTTTAAGGATAATTGTACATATTCAACAACTTGGAGATAAAAGAGTAATATAGAGTTGTCTTCAACCTTCTCAAGAAGAAGTAGGTCTAGACCAAAATTGCATGCCTGAAAAATATCAAATGGGGGAGAAGGAAGGAAAGAATTTAAACAACCCACACAGGCTTTATAAATAAAAGGAGTTATTCAACAAGGTACTCCACACAAATGAAAAAAATAAAAGAGCCAAGAAAGAGGATGACCTGTGATATATACTTAATTATGACCTAGAAGAAGGGAAGAAAACTTAAAAGTATTGAAAATGAGATTCATTAAAATGGAGGCTGAGGATATTCCCCTCTCACAGAGTTTAAGTGATACAGGGTAGTAATTCCATTTCTGAGTTGAACACATTTCTTGGTAATATAATTATTTAAGTGTATTTATTACATATGGAAAATGAGCTTCAGTTTTTACAAATCAACAGATGAAGTGTAAAAGACATATGGGTTTAAAACTGATAAACATTAAGATAAATCTTAATGTAAACAGAATAGAAAAAAATTACTTATAGATAAGCAAATAATTATGGAAAGAATAGTAATTGCTCTAATTCTCTCATTTTCACTTCAAGAAATAAACAGAGACTGTATAAAGTCAATAAGTCAAGAAACAGAAATTAAAGTCATAAATACAACAAAACTAGATACAATAAAAGTAATACCATGATCAAAAAAATTAGAGAGAGTGTAAATATCTTAACAATTATTCATGTCACAGCCCATCTAAGGGGGACTAGGGCTGTGTTTGGATTACAGATGAGTCTTTGGAATGAAAATGTAATAAATTAATTACACTTGTTGGCTTCAGTGAAGGCGATTCCCTGTTGAGCTTAGACATGTGACTTACTTTGGCCACTGCAGAGATGATGCAAGCAGAGACTTGAAAATACATGTGGCATTTCCTTTCCCTCACTTGCTTCCTTCTTTTATTGCCATGAGAACATGTCCTGGCTAGCCTGCTTCTGCTGGATTTTTATCCACCCATATACCACCCATCTCAACCTCCCACCTGAAGACTTTTCCTTATCTTCTCTTTTTCATTTGTATAAATCTGTCTCTGACAGAGTGTGTTTAATCCCTCTGTCTGTAAGAAATCTCCAGATCATGCTGGATACCTCCCCAGCCCTGGGACTGGTAGCCTCCAAGCTCACCACCTCCACAGATCCACACAGGTGCTTCTTGGTCCCTGGCCTTAACTCCAGCTTCTTGGGCATGACTAATGGCTGCCCTTCCAGCCTTCACAGGCCACTTGCCACCTTCTCACCTCCTCAAGTCGTACTTTCTGTCTCCTGTGGCAGAGAAAGGTCTGAAACGGGAAAGAAAAATTAAGTTCAATAAACTTTATATGTAAAAGAATTTATATTGTAAAATTGTAACTCTAGAGAAATATTCATTTCACTTCTTGCTTACTAAAGATAACAGGAAGGAGGAAGGCTTTTGTAATCTCATAATAAATCTCAACTTTAAATGTCACCACTATTGGTGATACACTTTTACTGGGATCATATCTTATCCCAGAAGCATAAAAACTGAATTCAGGTACAGATATGAAATATTCAACAGTAATACCATGAAGTATAACTATTTGTCTAGTTTCTATGAGATTTCAAGGATGCAAAGTCTTGAAGTCAATAAAACAACATCCCACAACCCTCAAATAGGAATTAAAAAATTTAAAATTTTCAACAGTGTCAAGTATTAGCAATGCTATGGAGAAAAAGTGGTTTTTATATCCTGTTGGTAGAGAAAAAATTGGTTCCTCTTAGAGAATATGTTGAAAATATCTATTGTAGTTCATTTGAAGATGAGCATATTCTTTGACTCTTCACTTATATTTTGAAGTATTTTCTCCAGAGAATATTTGCAGATGATCACAAGAAGATATGAAAAAGAAGTTCATCATAGCCTTGATTGAGATAGGGAAGCATTAGGAATGACATAAATATCTATTAGCAAAGCAAACTCAATATATTTATCAAATTTCATACTATATGTTGGTTAAAATGAATGAACTAGAATGATTTATATCAATGATATAGAAATATTTATTAATTCAAAATCCAAAACATAATATTACAGAAAAAAGGATTCACAGTATGAATAATCACTCTTATAAATCATATGCCTGCAGCGGTAGCCCTGTGGCATCCGATCTCGTCAGATATCGGAAGCTAAGCAGGGTCAGGCCTGGTTAGTACCTGGATGGGAGACCGCCTGGGAACACCAGAAGCTGTAGGCTTGGGAGAAGGACCTGGTAACCCCCTCCCAAAAATCAATCTGCCATTGAAAACCCTATGAACAGCAGAGAAGCACTGACAATAGTGTTTCCCCTGTTGTACAGGGGGTCGCTATGAGGCGGATACCGACTCAACAGCACCTAACCACAACAACAACATAAATCATATTGATGATACTTATAAATATGCTAAACAACATTGCACATTTTTAATCTGTTTACATCTGTATTAATGATATAAAAACAGGCACATGGGGATAACGATATACCAAATTCAATATAGTGTCTCTGAGTATAAAGAGGTCTTCAGCTTCATCTGATTCATTTTATAACTAAAAATGCAAAGTGAACATGGTTAAAGTTGATGTGGTTATGTAATTATGTAGATTTCCATGATGCTTCTCCACAAAACCTTCCATATGCTTACACACACGTAAGTGCACACATCAAGGAAGTTCAGACCTCCTTTTATGGTAGAATGTAGAAGGAAGGATGCCATAAAGAATGAGACTCTATAGTCCACATCTAATGAAGTTAATGGTACATTGGAAAAGCCAGATATTAAGCAAATAAGCATAAATAGATAAATATTTGGCACCTATGGTATGATGAATGGGTGGTATTTATGGAAGGTGGAAGGCTAAGGGAGTGTACAGTCAGGGTTGTTTTCTTTGAGAATGAAAATTTTAAGCCAAAGACAAAAGAATAAATAAAAATTAACCCAAAGAAGAAGATTCTTCCACATATAAAATCCATAAGGCTATGAACATATTGTCAAATTCAAGGAAATGAAACAACAATGTATTGCTGAGCAGAGTGAAAAAGTGAAAGTTATAAGACACAAGGATGATGCTAGATCATGGAGGAGCATCCAGGACATGATCAGGAATTTGGATCTTACCTTAGGAACAATTCAAATCCATTGAAAAACTTTAGATTGGAACATGTCATAATCCCATTTATACATTCAGAAGATTAGTTTGACTGCTAGGTGGAGAATTGATCTGACAGGAACAGACATTAAAGACTATAGTTTCAGAGCCAAGTGCGGTGGCGCACACTTGTAATCCCAGCGGTTCAGGAGGGGGAAGCAGGAGGATTGCAAGTTCGAGACCAGAGGCAGTCTGCAAAACTTAGTGAGACCCTCTCTCAAAAGGTAAAAAAATGGGCTGGGGGTGCAGCTCAGTGGTCCAGCACTTGCAGAGCATGCAGGCGCAAGGCCCTGGGTTCAACCCCCAGTACCTAAAAAAAAAAAAAAAAAAAAAAGACTATAGCTTCAAATTAGCAACCTCACACAGTATTGAGTGTGCTGGCTCACGAATCATCTTCGGCTAATGATCCATCTCTAGAGGCATATTAAACTAAAAATAGTACAGACTTTTGAGATAAAAAGCATTAAACTCAAATTTCAGCTCTGTCATATACTAGTTCTATAGTTTTGGACAATAATAATAATAGACTACAGTTATTGAATTTCTATTTTATTCCAGACACTATACTAAGAATTTGTATATCCATTATCTCATTGATTCCTCAGAACAGCTTTATGGAGATATGTATTAATATGTTATCTCCATTGCAGTAGATATGAGAAAACAGATGTACATGTTATATTAACTTATCTAAGTAAGTGGAAAAATCAGGTTTTGAACTCAGACACTCTTGAAACTTCAGGATGTGTTGTTTTTCCTTATTTTATCTATAAACTAGGGAGAAAGTAAATCATTCATGGAATTGATACACGATTAAATAAAATCATGTATCCAACCTTAGCTAAGTCCAACCTTAGCACAAATATGCTATTTTCACATTTATTTTTAAAGGATAAGGTAATGTTGCTTTTTAAAGTGAAGTTCTAAAAAATTCCAAAGTTCTTTAGGTGCTCATGTATTACATAGTGTGGTAAGTTAAGAGATATTGAGAAAATTAACATCCTGCACCAATACCTCATTTCCACTTGGCTAAAGTCATAACAGCCATAACATTCACTGATATCATTACTCAGAAATGAGTCATCAACAACCATACATGGAACACACAAAGTAGAAGTGCATATTGTAAATTAAGCATTAGGTGGGACCCTGGCTCATAAAAATGTGGTCTGCAAAGCTGCAACTTGGACATCTCCTGGGATTTATAAGAAATGTAGATCTCTGGCCTCACCTCACACTTCTGACTTAGAATCTGCATTTTATCAAGGCTCTTAGGTGATTCATTAGCACATGAGAATTATAGAATTAGAGACCACTAAAGGTACAAATTCCATTAGAACAGAATCAGTAGAATCCCAGATTCACCACTTAGTGTCAGGTGGAAAGCATTCTCCAAGAGGGTCTCTGAACTCTGACTTGTCAGTCTTCTTCTAGTCCTTGTAGGATGATTGAATCATGTGCGTGTTCATGTGCATGCATGTATGTGTGACATATGGGTGGGTTTGTAAGCATGGGCCCACTCACTCACAAGCACATGCTTCCTTCAAGTCCCTCTATCTTTGTCCCATGGTCTACATTCTGCCCGGAGTTATCCATCCTACTATCCTCCTTTACATTTACTCAAAGTCTTTAAACTTCCTGAGCAATAGAATATCTGCAGTTCTTTAGTGGCTACCTCTAAATACTGTGATTTCCACACTTTTAGAGAAGCAGCCATCTTATGGTTTGAGGTAGTAGGTGGGTGCACTACAGGAGAGGCAGCTGCATTAAGATGGGCTGGGTATTTCTTCCTAAATCTACTGATGACTGAAACACAAGAACCACCAGTCTCTTTATGCTTTCAGAACAGATGGAGAAAAAATTTAACTGGCTCTCATGAGTCAGAAATCCAAGTTCTATTCTGGGTTCTATGACTTGAGAAAACTTGTTCATCTCAGCTCCAACTAGTTGGTTGTAGAATAACTTTGCCTTTAAAAAAAGAGAAGTCATAGAAAGCAGCAGTGCCAACAGCCAAGTTCATATCTCCCCTGTTACTCTGGAGGATTTAAAATGGCTTGGTTGGCATCAGGCTCCAGCTTTGAAGCAGAGGATGGGATGGAGTATAGAAATTTTACTCATTCTTCACTAGCTGAAAAAAAAATACAGGATGGAAGGAAAAAAGAGGGAGAACAGAATCTGTGCAACATACAACAGCCCTGTAGCTGTGTCAGTAAAGTGACAAGGGAGGAAGAAAATAATTGAGGATTAATGGGAAAATCATCCCTGGATAGCTGAAGCTCCAATAAAGGAAAGATAATAATAGTAATTAACATTTATGTAGTGCTTTGCTCTTTGTCTTATTTAGTCTCACAGTTTTATGAAAGACCTATTATGTGATTAGCTTCATTTTACAGGTTGAAAAATATGAGGCATGAAAGATCAATCTCTTAAACAAAGTCACATGGATCATAAATGTCAGAACCAGAGGGTAAACACATTTTATGTCTTTAAATTCAATAGGTATTCTTGGAAATATTCTTATCTGTTTAACAGATGCTAAATGCTCTCTGCTGTTATTAGACCTTGATAAAGTTTTGCTGCAATGGCATTGACAATTCTCCCTAATCTAAGAGAAATCCTACAGGACCCACAGGAGGAAACAAAGGCGGCATGTCAGGTTACCAATAGATCTTACAACTCAGTGTTTTTCAAATATCACTTGAAAATGAAAAATGCATGGGTGTGTCTTCAACATTTGGTTTCACTAGGAACTTCTCCTGAAGATTCTGGTTTAAAGTATCTTGGATGGGTCTGGGAACTTATATTTTTAGGCATTTTCTTCATTACTAAAGGGCTGCTACAACAAAGTAACATAGACTGAGTGACATGAACAGCAACATTTATTTCTTACAGTTCTGGAGGTTGGGAAATCAAAATCAAGGTGATGGCAGATCTAGTGTCAGATGATGGCCTACTTCCTGGTTTGTAGAAGATAATCTTCTTGCTGTGTCATCACCTGGTGGAGAAAAAAGAGAGGGGGAACAAAATTTTCTTTAAAAAATAGGACCCCAATTGCTCAAGAAATTGCAACAAGAATAGATAAATGGGACCACATCAAATTAAGAAGCTTCTGCACAGCAAAAGAAACAACTAACAGAGTCAAGGAAACCTCCACAGAATGGGAAAAAGTCTTCGCATTTTATACATCTGACAAAGGTCTTATTACTAGAATTTATAAGGAACTCAAGAAAAAAAAAAAACCCAAAACCAAACAACCCAATACACAAATGGGGAAAGGAACTGAGTAGACAGTTCTCAAATGAAGAGGTCCATAAAGCCATGAAACACATGAAAAAGTGCTCAATATCCCTAGCCATTAGGGAAATGCAAATCAAAACAATGCTGAGATTTCACCTTACACCAGTAAGAATGGCCAAGATCAATAAAACAAACAACAACAAATGCTGGTGAGGCTGCGGGGAAAAGGGAACA
>VMDO01034645.1:0-16761 GCA_007922755.1 Pedetes capensis
TTTGCAAGAAACTCCGTTTGAGCATTCAGCACAAACTTGTCTTCTGATAGACTCACATATCCTGGTTCAGTACCCCATGACTGGGTTCGATTAAAATGGACTGAGAACAAGTAGGTCTAGAAATCTTACCACGGGTATGGCAGTTGCATTAGTGATGTTGCCACATTTACCCCCTGGGTGAACTAAAGGCTGCCCTAGGATTATGAAGGTCTGGGTTTTGCATGACAGATCCATCAGCTTAGCCGCAGAAGCTCCTGATTTTAAAATTCTAATTACAGCCTCATCCTGCCAGGTGGAAGAGGTAGGCATAAGCAGAGAAAACAATTGAGAGAGGTAGGCGTTTCGTGGGGGCAGAGAAGTCTTGATCCATGGTCTTGGGAAAGCTGTCCTTGTCTAAGACGCTGTCCGCTTCTGGAGAGAAACTTCCTGGTTAGCTGGGCCTTAAGGTTCCCAGTGGATGGTCTGGAGGGGGGGCCCTTTTGAGTTACGAGATATGGACCCAAGGTTTAAGGACCTGACACTGCTGAACTGCGGATGATGAGAAGAACTTGATGTGGTCTTCTCCATCAGGGTTTAGGGACAGACTTTCAAGTCATTTCCAGAAGACCCCGTCTCCTGGTTCTAAGTTATGAAGGGTTTGATCATCTCCAGTTGATAAAAAGAAAAACAACAACAACAAAAAAACACTTTTTTTCCCCCTGCTAAAAAGTACATTTTGGCATATTGTCTTACAGAATTTAGTCAAGTTGTTGTTGTTAGGTGCCGTCGAGTTGGGATAGGGTTTTCAATGGCTGATTGTTTCAGGATTGTTTTGAGGAGTGGGCTGTCACGTCCTTCTCCCATTTTGGGGGTGCTGAGGACCAAACCTGGTTCCTCAGTACAGAGTGGCATGCAAGAGAGCTAAGCCCTGAGTTTAAGGAAATGGAAGATACCTGAAGGTCTGTTTTGGGGGCTCAGGCCTTTCAGTAACCATTTCATAAGTAGTAACTATTTCATTCTGTGTTTCCCAATGGATCAGATGGCCGTCCATCTAAAATACCTTTGACCAAGGCACTATGGTCTATTCAAGTAGCTTTGCCCAATGCTAGCCTATTTGTAATACCTTATTTAACTGTTTTACAACTTGCCCAGTGAAACTGTTACTGAACCCAGACTTGGCTGCTCACTACTGAGAAACCAATACTAAAGAAGACGAGAGTTGGTGAGTTGGTGGGGTAAAAATCAGTTCTATTCGAGGGCCATCATCCTGAGAAGATGGGCAGGTATTGCCTCAGAGGTCCATCTTAGAGCCCTCAGCAGTGTAAAGAGCTTTTACAGGGAGGGAGGTGGGCAGGGCACAATGAGTGGGTGGGCTGTGTGCTGAGTGGCACTTTCCAGAGCCTGCATATGCTGTGACTTTTGTCAGTTTACTCTGGCAAGGGACCTCCACCTCTTGGGACCAGTTCCTGTACTTTCTTTAAACACACATATGGCTTCGGTGCAAGTTAAAGCCCACAGCAGTTTCCACACTGTGTGTTGGTTGATACAGAGGACCAAAGAGTAAGGAGGGCATTACATGTTCTTATGTCATCTGAAGGTCACCTGATGTTCTGAGTTCTATAAATCCTGGGGTACTTTATTTAGCTGTTAACATCTTAATCATGTAGATGTAGCTTCTCTTTAGATTTTAGACTAGTGAGCAAAGGGAGGGGTAGTGACCTTACAAAGAACAGGACAGCTTGCAAAGGAGCGGCCATATGACACGGGTAGCTCTGTCACTGGCAGTTTCTCTAGGAACGCCCCCTGCTGGAAAGACATTTTCAAATAACCTTTTAGCTACAGTGGTAGCACGGGATTTCCTTTATGGGAAAGCTCTTACACAATCAGGAAGCATGCAATGAAGGTGGCAGTTGGATAGACTCCTCCTCTAAGTGTTCAAATGATCTACCAGGTAGCAGAAATGTACCTGAAGTTTGATTGTCTTCCCAGATTTATGGATTTGACAAACCAAACCTTGATCAGAAATCATTTGGGCACATGCCTGTCATCCCAGCGGCTCGGGAGGCGGAGGCAGGAGGATCGCAAATTCGAGACCAGAGGCAGTCTGCGTAACTTAGCGAGACCCTGTCTCAAAAAGTAAAAAAAATGGGCTGAGGTTGCAGCTCAGTGGTCCAGCACTTGCAGCGTATGCACGGGCGAGGCCCTGGGTTCAACCCCCAGTACCACAAAAAAAAAAAAAGAAAGAAAGAAAGAAAGAAATCATTTGGGCAATTTTAGAATGGTCAGCCCCACCGGGATTTTTCATAAATTGGATTATTTTATCTCTTCCATGATGAGCCAGGAAGTGCTGAGCTTCTAATAATGGGAGCTTTTTTTGGCTGCTTCTTTTTTTTTTTTTTTTTTTTTTTTTTTTTTTTTTTTTTTTTTGTGGTGCTGGGGATCGAACCCAGGGAACTCTGTGTGTGCTAAGCAAGCACTCTACAGACTGAGCTAAACCCCCAGCTCATAATGGGACCTTTAAGGATTCCAGATGGAAAGGCACTGTCTCAGCTCTGCCTAAGCCCACACCTAACACTGCATTTACACCTTTTCAATTACCAAATTTGGCCAGGCATGGTGGCACATGCCTGTAACCCCTGCATTTGGGAGGCAGAGGCAGGAGGAGTAAAATTTTTGAGGCCAGCCTGAGCTACCTAGCAACACCCTGTCTCAGAAACCCCAGGGCTGGGGTTGTAGCTCAGTGCTAGGGAAGCACAAGGCTCTGGGTTCAAATCCCCAGCACGTCAAAAAAAAATATATGCCAATTTATTTATTTATCTAATTCAGGTGGACCACTGTTTATCCCAATTCAGCGATGGGCTAAAGCCAGGGACCCTGGCTCTTTCCTTGATTGACTTATCTGACTGTTGCCCACTAGGGTGTTCATTGTAGCTTCTGCCTTTAGACTTTTAAAATTTCTCCAGAATGGAGTAAAGAGAATGGACTAGTTTGGGGCCCTGGAATGTTGGGGGACCAGCAAGGGCTTCCTTTGGTAGAGTTGTCTTAAGACCCTTGTTTAAAGCCAATTAGTGTTTTCTTGAAGTCGTTTAAAAATTTCTGTCTTCCTGGGGTGAATCCTGTGACTCTGCTTTCTGCTTTGCACTGTTCTGTCATTCGTTCACCTGATGTTTTCATTAGCATCGGTAAGACCCCCTCAGAAGCTGAGAGAATACGTTTGGTGTCTCTGACACGGTCAGTTTTGCAGCAGTGAGGTTGTCTAGGATGCCCGTGCAAGCGAGGTCCTTTGTCTGTAGCGTAGCCCCTGACCTGGCTCATGGTCGTATTCCGTGGGTGGATACCCTGGCCACAATAAAGCCAGTCTCACAGGGCTGACGTACAACGCCTTTCACCTGCTTCATCTCAGCAGCTTCTATCCAGTCCCCTGGGCTGATGCTGAGCATCCCTGCAGAGTGACTTCCTGTGTGTCTGGGTGTGCGCAGCTCTCTGTGATTGGTCCAGGGGGAGCTGTGTGACATCAGTCCTTGCGGGCTCTTTCACACTGCAGCAGTTCAGATCAGAGATGCTGCCCCTCAAGTAGTTGCCCTCAGGATGGGTTTTAGTAAAGGCTCCTCAGGAAGCTGATGATCCCTTATGCAAAGTGACCAGTCCCTTCACACTATACCCTCCGGTGTCAATCATTTCATGCTTTTGTCCCCTCCCCACCCGGGTATGCAATTCCTACCCTGTTGTCTCAGGTACTCAAATGACTCAGACCAGTTACCATCAACCCTAAGTAGACATTACTGGAAGAGTTACTGCCCAGGGTTTTTTTTTTTTTTTTTTTTTTTCTGTACTGGGGAGTTGAACCTGGAGGCTCATACATACTTTGCAAATGCTCTACTGCTGAGCTGTGCTCCCAGACCCATTTTTATTTTTTATCTTTTTATTTTATTTTTTATTTTTTTTGCAGTACTTGGTATTGAACCCAGGGCCTTGCTCCTGCATGCTTTGCAAGTGCTGGACCACTGAGCTGCACCCTCAGCCCATTTTTTTTTTTTTTCACTTTTTGAGACAGGGTCTTGCTAAGTTACATAGGCTGCCTCTGGTCTCGAACTTGTGATCCTCCTGCCTCCGCCTCCCAAGCCGCTGGGATCATAATAAAGGCATGCACCACCACGCCCGGCTTTATTTTTTATCTTGAGACAAGTTCTCACTAAGTTACACAGGCTGCCTCTGGCCTCCAATTTGTGATCCTCCTGCCTCAGCCTCCTGAGTCGCTGGCATTACAGGCACACACCATCGCTCCCAGCAACTGTCCAGCAAAAATCCCTGCTTGATAGAAAATGAGTAGCTTCATTAAAGGGACAAAATATTTCTCTCTCCTACAGCTGAGCACCAGAGTAGTTTCTTGTGGCAGAAGGACTTGAGAAGTCCTGTGTGCCTACAAGGCTATGAATCTACCGTATTAACTTGCTCTCCTGGAAGGTGCTCGTTGCTGATTCTTAGTAACACACTTGTTCCTATTTTGTCCTGGGCTGGTAGCTTGGCCCCCAGTGTTCTCTTAGTTCAAAACCTCTCTGAGGATTAAAATATACTGTAAAGTGGCTCTGGACTCTAGCTTCAAAACCATTTTAAAATTTTTTTTAAAAATTTATTTTAAAAATTTGATTTTGGATATTTAAGGTATACAACACGATTTTATGGGATATACGCACACATACACACACGCGCGCGCACACACACACACACACAGAGAGAGAGAAAAGGTTACTATAAAGAAGCAATTTAGCATATCCACTATCTCACATAGTCAACTGTGTGTGTGTGTGTGTGTGTGTGTGTGTGTGTGTGTGTGTGTGTGTGTGAAGAACTAAAACCATTTGTGGCACATTGTCACCATTCTTTAGCTGTCAAGGAATTTAAAATCAATTTTGGAGAGATTTTCCATTTTGACTATGAACTCAAGATCGCTTTAAAAACTGTATTGTTCTAGGGATTTTTCTTTCCCTATTAAAGAAACAGTGGGCTGGGATTTAGCTCAGTTAGTAGAGCTCTGCGCTGCAGTCTCTGAAGTCCTGAGTTCAATTCCTAGCACCGCAAAAACGGGAGAAGGACCTAGCAATCCACCTCCAAGGCAATCCTGAAACAATTAGCCATTGAAAACCCTATGAAGGTCGCTATGAGTCGGATACCAACTCGACGGCACCTAACATAACATTAAAGAAACAAAACCTAACACACACTGTAGCTGTCCAACACTCACTCTGACCCCTGGTTTTGCCCACCTTTCTCTAGCTTTACAGGATACTCGGGCTCCATTATGCGGCAACCCCCAGGGCTATAACAAGTGCTTGGTTGGACTCTGTGTAAGGGATGGGGTATGGTTGACATTATAGAGTTTTGTGGGTATCTAGGGGTATCTAGAGGTATGGGGTGTCTAGGGGGGGCATGGTTGCCATTATAGATCTTTGTGTTTGTTTGTGGTTTTTTTCTGGCAGACACTGCACAGTGTTTTGTTCTAACAAAATCCTTAAATTATGACCAGCTTTGCAGGGTTGGACATAAAACCTCTCAGGGAAGGGCCCATCTGCTCCGTTCCCATGGAAGCTCTGCGTTGGTAGCCCTGCCTGTATTTTCTTTGGTCACACTTGAAACTCCAAGGCGTGGTTTCCTACAAAAGATGCTGTTCCTAATCCACAGGCACCAGCAGAGAGGTGGACATGGGCAGGCCGCCCTTCCTCTTGATCTCCCTGTTAGCTCTGCAGCATGATCGCACAAGGAAATATGGGTGTATAGGAAGGGAAGTTAATGGTGAATGCTTGAAGGAGGACTGATTCACCCAGACTATGCAGTTCAGATGTGACACCCTTAGCCACCTGTGAGCAACACAACTTGGTGGTTACTTGAGTTACTTGGGTGCTCTAGGGAGTCTGCCCTGTGGCTTTCTTTTCCCCTGAACCAAGTCATCCCAGAGAGAAGTGTTGGGGTGATAGGGCCTGGTGTCTGTGGCAGGAGCTGAAATCCTCGGTGCTGGCATGTTCAGGAATCAAGGCAATCAGCCAGCATTGCAACAGAACGCAGCTTGAGGTGGGCGTCCGTTTATGGGAATTTCTACGAGTGTCTGAAGTATTTTCTGTGTTATCAGCTCTCATCACTGTAGCAGGAAAAACAGCCAAAACCAACTTATGGGGGAAGAGGTTGATTTGGAGCTTACAGTTAAGAAAACCAGTCCATGATGATGGCAGGGCCTGTAGTAGATGACCTCATGGCATGGTGGACCAGCTGCAGAGAGAGAGTTGAGCCTTGGTGCCAGGCAGATGATGGTAGGGACGTTCCAAAGGCCCATCCCCAGGGAACTGCTTCCGTCAGAGGCCCACCTTCCAAAGTTTCACAGTGTCACCGAGGTCTAGGAGATCAGCAGAGTCTCACATGGTTGGGTTCTTGGCCTTGGCAGTTCAAAGAATAAATTTATAGACCATAGAAGGCAAGCGACAGCAGGAGCATTTATTGTAAGATAGAGAAAGGTTGCATCATAGCAGAAGGAGACCCAAACGGGTTACCATTGTGAGCACTTGCGTAGGGGGTTTTATGGGCATCCTGGACTAAACTATCTGAGGTGGCTTCGGTTGATTGGTCTTTACTGGGGGGACTTGGCATATTGGTCCAACTAGGTTAAAGGACATTGGTTTATTGTCATTTTTGCCTAGAGACCAGTCAGCCAATGAAGGAAAGGTTGGTTATTGAGGCTTTCCATTGCTTTGTGTATCTACGGTTACCAGGGCTTTCCATCTGTGGTTACCAGGGCTTTCCATTGACTGGGCTGGCTGGCTGGCTTCTAGGAAAATGAAATGGAGGGAAGATGAAACCTGTTTTGTGTAACTGACGTCCTTGTACCCATTCCACCCAATTCGTTTTCCATTCCTGTCCTCTGAACCTACCTCGGATTTCTAGCTCCCCTCACTAGGACACCTCTACCAGCTGGGGACCAAATAACATGACCTTTGGGGGACATTTTAAGTCTAAGCCATATCCCTGTTAGACCCTTCTGGTCACTGTGACAAAGTTCCTGAGGTAAGCAATTTAACAGTTGTTGTTGTTAGGTGCCGTGGAGTTGGTATCCAACTCATAGTGAGCCTCATAGGGTTTTCAATGGCTGATTGTTTCGGGATTGCCTCGGGAGTGGATTGCCAGGCCCTTCTCCCACTTTTGAGGTGCTGGGAATTGAACCCGGGACCTCAGAGACTGCAGAGCGGCGCTCTACCAACTGAGCTAAATCCCAGCCCAAGCAATTTAACAGAGGAAAAGTTTATTTTGGCTGATGGATTCAGAGGTTTCCGTCCACGGTCAGCCAGCTCCCTTGTTTCTGGGCCACGGTGAGGAGAACAGCATGGCGGAAGGGCCTGGCAGGACAAAGCTGCTCACTTCATGGAGGCCAGGAAGCAGAGAGAGACAGAGACAGGAAGAGGCCAGAGACAAGATGCACCCTTCAAAGACACGCCCCCAGCAACCCACGTCCTCCAGTCAGGCCCCACCTTCCACAGATTGCACTACTTCCCAATAGTCCATTCAATTAGGAATCCGTCAATGGAGTATGCCATTGATTCGGTCAGAGTCCTCATGATCTAATCACCTCCCCAAAGCCTCACCTCTGAACATTACCTGGGGGCTCAGCCTTCAGCACATGATCCTTTTGGGGGGACATTTCTTATCTAAGCCATGTTGTTGTTAGTGCCGTCGAGTCGCTATCCAACTCATAGCAACCCTCATAGGGTTTTCAATGGCTGACTGTTTCAGGATTGCCTTGGGAGTGGATTGCCAGGTCCTTCTCCCATTTTTGCAGTGCTGGGAATTGACCTCGGGACCTCAGAGACTGCAGCGCAGTGCTCTACCAAATGAGCTAAATCCCAGCCTGTTTATCTAAGCCATAGCAGCTGCTTTATCCCTTTCTTCTGATGGAGCAATGGACACATAGATCTATAGTTGTCTGTCACAGATGTGCTGGCTCCAGGTGCAGGATCTTTCTTTCTATTTTTGGCAGTACTTGGAGGCTGAACCCAGGGCCTCACACAGACTTTATAAGTGCTCTACCACTGAACTGTACCCCCAACTCCTTTTTTTATTTTTTAAAATTGAGACAGGGTCAGCTGGGCGTGGTGGCACACACCTGTAATCCCAGCGGCTTGAGAGGCGGAGGCAGCAAGATCGCAAGTTCGAGACCAGATGCAGTCTGCATAATTTAGTGAGACCCTGTCTCAAAAAGTAAAAAAAATGGACTGGGGGCGCAGCTCAGTGGTCCAGCACTTACAAAGCATGCAGGCACAAGGCCCTGGGTTCAATCCCCACTACCACAAAAAAAAAAAAAAAAAATTGAGACAGGGTCTTGCTAAGTTACGCAGGTTGCCTCTGGTCCACAATCTACAATTCTTCTGCCTCCACCTCCGGAGTCCCTGGGATTACAGGTGTGTACCACCACACCAGACTCAGGATCAGTTTTTTGAACTGTAAGCCACTGCTGCTTCCACTACCCCACCCTGCGGGCTCCTTCTGTAGTTTGGGTGATTCCTTCCATCACCATCCACCCCTGCTGTGAGCAGACATTGTGTCTCCCTCACTCTTCTCTGAAAGCGCCTGCGCGTATTATAGTCAATGAATGTAAATGAATGAAATTCCATGTAAGCTGTGAAAAATGTGTCCGATTTTAATGTACATTTGGTTGAGTGGCTTAAGTGAGGTAGTGTTTATTGTTATTATTAAAATTGCATTGGCTGCTATCAATGTCATATTCATAATCACCACCTCCTCAGGTGCAAGCCCTCACCCCCTTCTGGGTCCTGGGGGGACCAGGATGCCTGAGGTGAGACCCACGTACTTTCCAGACTTTCCTGTCTGGTAGGCGAGACAGCCAAACATGCAGCTGATTTCAGTGCAATTACAGGATCCTTACTGTGCACAGTGGCCCCTTCAAGACTAGCCCAATGCAGATACGCATCAAATCCCTGCAAATAAACCATAGAAGGGACGTGAGCAAGGGCCATGGGTGAGGTACCGTCTAGGTGGAGAGAAGGTGTGGGGAAAGCTGTGGGCTAGAACAGGGCCTGTGGGAAGCTCAGTGTGTGGGACGGCAGTGGCTGGAGGGGACACTGGAGAGGAAGGCAGGGATTAAACCACACACGCCTCTGGACTCGCTTCCTAGGGCTGTTTAACAGAGTACCACAATCTTGGCCTGGGCTGGGATTTAGCTCAGTTGGTAGAGCACCACTCTGCAGTCTCTGAGGTCCTGAGTTCGATTCCCAGCACCGCAAAATGGGAGAAGGATGTGGCAACCCACTCCCAAGGCAATCCTGAAACAGTCAGCCATTGAAAACCCTATGAGGGTCGCTATGAGTCTGACTCCACTCGATGGCACCTAACAACAACAACAACAACAACCTTGGCCACGTTGGTGGCTTCAGACAACAGATTGATTGTCCCACATATCTTGAGGTCGGGAGCCTGAAATGAATTGTCCATGGCACCCTGCCTCTGGCCTCTCTGGCCTCTCTGCCTCAGGTCATTCTCAGCTGTCCTTGCTGGTTCCTGGGCCTGTAGAAGCCTTCCTCACTCTGGCCTCTGCCTCTGCTGCTGCATAGCTGCCTCCTCGTCATCCTCCCTCTAAGTGTGCCTGGCTCACGTGCCTCTTTATGAGGCCGTGGTCATCCTGGACTAGGACCCCAAAGACTTGCCCTATTGACCTGTCTTTGCTTTTATCTGGCCCCAGGCAGCTGTGTCCCTTGTTCCATTCCTGGGTCTCCAAATGGCAGGAGGCTGGCGTCAGCTCTTTGCCCTGGGCGGGAGCTGCAGGGCTTGGGCTCTCCCTGGGTGGTGGTGTGCCCATTGGGGAAAGGGCAGTGATGCCACCCGAGCGAGGCCATGTCCCCGAAGCTTTCCTTGAGGATCTGCTTCCAGTCCCGTGGAGCATGCAGGCCCTCAGTCTTCCTTCCGCATTCTGGGGTTTTCACCAGGGCGTTCCTGTCTGTGGGCCTTGCCAGTGGCTTTTGGTTGTGGATGAGAGACTGAGGTCTCCCACTCAGCCACCGCCTAGTGGTGTGGTGACTCTGGTGGCCCACCCTTCACTCAATGCACAAAGGCTCCATCTCTAAATGAAGTCCCATGCACAGGGACCAGGGCTTGGGCCTTCCGCGTGTCCTTGCAGGGGTCAAGTCTACCCATGCCAGCCTCCAGTGCTAGGCTAGGCCAGGAGGCTGCAGCTGTGTCCACAGAGGCCATAGGTGCCCCACGAGGGAGGACCAGGCTCTTGTGTGCTTGGAGGGGCTCCCTGGAGTGGGGAGAGGAGGGTGGCTGTAAGAGAGAAGGACCGGGCTGCCCCACGCAGGGCGTGGGTGCTGTGGTTCCCATCCCGCCTCCCCCCACCTTTTCGCCCAGACCATCGGCTAAGCAAGACCTTCTCGCCTGTTCCTGCCCCGACCACTGATGAGGAAACAGCTTTCCTGCTCTCCCCCTGAGCCTGGGTGAGGAAAGAATGCTCTCCTGCCGCGACCATCAACAAGGAAAGAATCCGCTCTCCGTCTGATCACTGATGAAGCAAGAACCGTCTCCTTGTGACCACCAAGACCACCAACACGGATGTTTGCCCCTGGAGAGCAAAAGCGCCTAGGTTTTTCCTTTCTCCCATCTCTGCCGTCGTCCCCAGGGCTACAGGAGTCCACGCCCCTCACCTGAGGGTCCGGAGTGAATTGTGTTTAGTATGTGTGTGTGCAGCAGCGCCTGTCCGAACCTCCAGGCCCGACCGGGAGGCATGCGCCCCACATAGAGGGGCGAGCCTCTGCCTCTGCCTTGGGCTGGCTCCCTCCCTACTGCCAGGCCCCCACTTGGGGGCCTGACATCCAAGGCTGGGATAGCCTTGCCTGTGGCCATTCAGCAGGGGAAGGTACAGATGGCAGACCTGAACACATGAAGTTGGGGGGGTCTCACAGAGCTCTCAGGGCGTGGCCATTGGTTCACACGTGGTTGTTTTCCTCCGTGTTTTTAATGATGAACAGCTTTACACTCTAATAGAAGGGTAACTCCTTTGAATGTCCCAGACAGCCCGGGTGTCCCCATGGTGCTCTGTGCCCTCGATTTCACCCCAGCTGGGGGCCACCACATGCTCTGCGTACCACGCCTGGGACGGTGTCAGCTGCCCACAGCTCAGCCACTTAGCCCCACCTGCAGCTGTTCCTGCCCTTGGCAATGGCCGCTTGCCCAGCTAAACAGCTGGGCAGGACACAGGCCCCGCCATCCACACCATCTGCCCCCCAGAAACCTCCAAAGGATGTCCTCTGCGCATTTCCTCACAGTGGCTACAGGAAGTTAAAGCTTGTTCATAAAACTCCCAAAAATCAATCCGCCATTGAAAACCCTATGAGCAGCAGAGAAGCACTGACAAAAGTGTTTCATCTGTTATATGCAGGGTCGCTATGAATCAGATACCGACTCGACGGCACCTAACAGCAACAGTGCTTTTGAGGAAATAGAAGAGCGAGTGAAAGCAGTGAACATGGGCTGCAGCCCCGGCCCCAGCTCTTAGGCTGATGCAGGTTGGGATCTGCAGGGCGAGGACCGGATCTGGTGTTCTGCGTGGGCTTCCAGCTCCTCTGTCCATGCCCTGTGGGGTGACACGGGCCTGAGGCAAACTAGGACCCATGGGCCAGCGAGTTCCCTATCTGTCTTTATGTCTCGCAAGCTGAAAATGGCTTTTCACATTTTAAATGGTTAAAAAGGATTCGTATGTGTGACACATAAAAATGATGTGAAATTCAGATTTCAGCGTTCATAAACTTCGATCGGAACACAGCCGTGACACTCTTTAATACCGCCTACGGCTGCTTTCCCAGGCGGAGTTGAGGTGGTGGTGGTGGTTGTTAGGTGCCGTGGAGTCGTGTCCGACTCATAGCGACCCTCATAGGGTTTTCAATGGCTGACTGTTTCAGGATTGCCTTGGGAGTAGGTTGCCACATCCTTCTCCCATTTTGCGGTGCTGGGAATCGAACTCGGGACCTCAGAGACTGCAGAGTGGTGCTCTACCAACTGAGTCAAATCAGTTGGTAGAGCGCTGTGCTGCAGTCTCTGAGGAGTTGAGGAGAGGTGGGAAATACTGCAGCCAGAAGAGTCCAGGATCCTTTCTAATTGACCCTTACAGAAAGAGCCTGTTCCCACGCTTGCCACAGCCAGCAGAGGGCAGCAGAGAGCCACATGCGGCATGACACCTGCCACTGTCACAGGAGGGGAGCCAAGAAGTAGGACCTGGGGTGCCAGGCTGGAGTTTTCTAGTGGAGGGGCTGAGAGAGGAACCTGAGATAGAAATGCCCAGGAGAGTAGCCTTAGGGGCAGGTGACAGTAACTGGGGACAGAGGCCCAGTGACACGCAGGTGAGCCGGCAATAAGAAGCAGTTTGGTGTTGCTTAAGTGGAAAGGGCGAGGCCTGTAGGGCACAGGCAAGCCCAGGCAGGGCGGGGACGCCACGTGGGGCCTGGACTTTAGGCAAAGGCAATAGGGAGTCACCGAAGGGCCTTGGGTGGTAGAGTGATAGATAACATCAGATTTGGGGGAGGGACCGTGGCTTTGGTGGCTGAGCCTCTGGGGGCCCTGTTGCAGCAATCCAGGAGCAAGATGAGGGGCTACGTGAAGCTAAGAGGTCACCGCTCTGCAACCAACCTGACTCAGCGTGCTCAGGGTCCATTCTCCTGTCATTGGCTCCCCAGGGCTGGCTGGAATCGCAGTGTTGCTATTTTCTTTCTCTTTCCCTGTCTTCCCTGCCTTCACACTCATCTCTGTGCACACTCACACACGTGTGCACACATGCACACGCACGCGTGCACGCACACACACACACACACACACACACACACAGGTGCCTCTGTCTTTGCTTCCAGCCTAGCTGTTCCCTGCAAGGCCACTCCCGTAGATGTGGACTTCATCCGCTGGGAGCTGGTTTGACTAGTTTTTCTCTGGGCCTTTGGGTGAGGCCTTTTTTGTTCTGCCTTACAGAAGTATTTCTTAATAGGGCTGGAGCACATGGGGCATACTCTCAATTTCCTTTAGAATCTAGTGAACCCCTTTATGAGGCCCTGAAAATGTACACAGGCAGGTAAACTCCACATTTCAGTTATAATTCCAAGGGTTCCTGCCCTCCCTGAGGACCCAGGGGCGGCCTCCTGCTTTGAGGTTTGGGGCTTGACATCAAGATGTTAGCACTAGATATTGTCCACCCCTCCCAGAGGCTTCCCGGTTCCTCCTTTCAGTCTGTCAGTGTGTCCTTTGGAAATACTGCTAATGCTAAATCTACCTTTGGGATGGATGAAAACCTTTCAAAGAGATCAGACAAGAGCCAGCCTGATGTGGCAGCCTAGTGGGTTGGGCTGTGTGGAGTCGGGGGCAGAGCTGAGGCCTCTGGAAACCTCCCTGACTGGAGGCCCAACTCCCACCCCTGCAGACCTTCCTGGGGGTGTGGCCAGGAAACCCAGAACTGTGGACAGGGGTCTAATACATCATGAAAACCCCTTTCCTTGAAACAAAAAGGGTGGCATGTCAGGGGCAGTCTGGTTTAGGAAATTATGAGCCCTATAACTAGAAATAAGCAGATTACATTTTTAGAGATTAACTTAATCTTTATCACGAGGATCACTTAGAGGAATATATTCATTCAATTATGAAATGTTTCCCAGGGAAAATGAAAGCTTAAACTATTTTTCAGTTTACCCTGATTTAGAAAACCTAACTCAACATCAACTTGTAACAAAAACATTCCCAGCCATTATGGCCTCACATGCGTGTGTGTTGATGAGTCAATGGTTTTTCAATAAATTGAGAACTGTACAACTATCCCCACAGTCTAATCTTTTTTTAATTGGAAATTTTTAATGTACACCTTAATGTGATTCATTCTGACATGCTTTTCATTGTGACATTTCCATATATGCATTTTGTTGCACATTATTCATATAGGTTTCCCCTTACACTCTTGTACACTTCCTCTCTATCCCACCCCCCCATCAAAGACTTCTCTATCATTTACTTGTCTTTTTATGGTAATTTTTCTATATATCCTTGGGTTCTAGTTCTGTTTAAGATAGAAACTATTCCTGCAGTAAACTTTGTTTTTACCTTGTCAGAATTATTGCATACATTTTCTAGGCCATTTATAATAACACCATTCTTAGCTTTTTTTTCTTTCATTTTGATCTGACCTTTGTATAGGATTTTTCCTTCTTATAATTCTGATTCAGCTACCACATATGAGTGAGAACATGTGGTGTTTCTCTTTCTGAGCTTGTTCGTTCACTTAGAATAATTTTCTCTAATTCCATCCATTTTGCTGCAAATGTCCTTATTTCATTTTTTTTATTATTGCTGAGTAGTATTCCATTGTGTATATGTACCATAGTTTTTTTTATCCATTCTTCTGTTGAAGGGCACTTTGGTTGATTCCATATCCTTGCTATTGTGAAAAGTGCTGCATTGAACATGGAGATGCAGGTGTCTCTGTGCTATGATGACCCATCTCCCTTTGGGTAAATTCCCAATAGAGTTATAGCCCCACAGTCTAATCTTTGAGCATTTCTATCACTCCAGAAGGATCTCTTTTGAAACACAAGAGGTGATTTTAGAGAAACATACTTTTAATTTATTACTTCCTGTACTCGCCTCACCTATGTGTAGTTGGCGCTACTGACTAGCCTTTGTGGATCTCTCCTCCAGGCAGACGTGAGACGGCTGGGGCAAGGCTCCTGAAATCTTATCAGAAGCTAAGGTGAGTGTTCCAAAGGACAGATCGTCCGGCCCCGCGGGGTAGGAGCACAGAGGACGCCCTCAGAGAACTCACAGATCTCTTAACTTGCAGAGGTCACTGCTTTGGAATGTAAAAATTTATTTTATTTTAATGATAAACTCTGTGGAACAGATTCAGAGATGTTCCCAGATTCTCATGAGAAACCACCTAGCTATGAGAGTCTTTTCTCAGCATCGTGTTGTTTCGCAAATTCTCCTGAAATGTCAGGAAATAAACTACCAGTTTTGATTGCACAGTAGATGACATTGGAAGCCAAGATTTGTTTTTGCTAATCGTTCATGTCGCTCAGTCCTTACCCAGTGCCTGGCACCTTGGATGTTTGTGGAATAAACATTGGCAGCATGAAATAATGGTCTGAGAGATGTTAACCTCTTTACAGAAAATTCTGGACCCCTATAGGCCTTGGAGCTGGCAGTAATTCTCACATCTGATTGCACCGAGTTTATTAAAGTATTACTGAGCGCTCCTGCCGGGTCCTGCTCTTTGGCCCATGATGGAATTTCTCTGAGGACTTATTTTTCCCTCCCGCATGTGTTCCCACTTCTTTCAGTTCCTGGTTCCAGTGTCTCGCATGGTGATTTTTTTACCTGCAACATTCTTGGCCCTTCTAATGGTTTGGTTTGCACTAAGAGAACACCAGGTGCTGTAGGCTTGGGAGACGGACCCAGCAACCCACTCCCAAAAACCAATCTGCCATCAAAAACCCTAGGAACAGCAGAGAAGCACTGACAGTAGTGTTTCCCCTGTTGTACGTAGTGTCGCTATGAGTTGGGTACCGCCTCGAGGGCACCTAACAACAACAACAACAAGAGAACACATGAGTCCCGAGGAGACCCCGCACATGAAGCCTGGTGCTTTGAGCAGCCCCGTGGGGAAGCTAGTGCCGGCTTCCCAGCTGCCCCAGATGATAGCAGGCAGGACCCTCGTTCCCACATTCAGATACCAGGAAATGGTGCCCTTGCAGAGGGGCTAGACCAAATGGGGGTTCTCGGTCTTTTTCTAAAAAATGTGGTTAAAAATGAACAAAAATGGCTGAGAACTTGAACGGTAGTATCATGGCGCGAGTGACTGTAAAGTAGTAACTCACGTAGCTCGCCTTGTGTTTTCTCTTAGTAGCAAAATCTCTGTGGTTCCTCCTACTCCACCACCTCTCAGCAAGAACCAGTGCAGTGGCAGCCCTGGCAGGGTAATGTATCTGTCTGTGTGTCCCCCAATGGGAGGCAAGGGAGGGAGGGGAGGCTGGGAGGCTGGAAGGTTGGACCACCTGCCTTGGAGCACCAGATCTGGCTTTGACTGGAGCAAGCCCCAGGGAGAGGCAGAGAGCGAAGGTTTAATTAGAGGCTGGGAAGTGCGTCCACCCTTGTTCTGTGGCCGTGGACCATCTGCATTGTCCACTGGCCTTCCACCCGCACCCAGAGTCTTCATCTCCATTCTCTTGTCCTCAGCTCCCTGTTCCAACTCTGCACTGCGCCTTTAAGTGTGCGTGTGTTGGTGGGGGTCTGGGTGGGCTGGCATGCGCGCAGGTTGCCTTATAGGTATGCGAGAGTCAGGGTGCCTATGGACATGAGAGTGCATCTTTTTTTAGGCCGTACTGTGGGTTGAACCCAGGGCCTTGCACCTGCAAGCTTTGCAAGTGCTGGACCACTGAGCTGCACCCCCAGCCCTTTTTTTTTTTTTTTTTTTTTTTTTTTTTTTTTTTTTTTTTTACTTTTTGAGACAAGGTCTCACTAAGTTACGCAGACTGCTTCTGGTCTCGAACTTGCGATCCTCCTGCCTCTGCCTCCTGAGCTGCTGGGATTATAGGCGTGCGCCACCATGCCCGGCTCGAGAGTGCATCTTCTGAGTGTTGGCCAAGTCTGGTATAAGGTGGACCAGCACCATTTCTTTCCAAAGAAATTAACTGTGCGATCTTGGGGGAGTTGCCCGGATTTTCCACCTGGGAGGCAGAAATAATTCTATTTGCCTGGCTTGTCTCC
>VMDO01034646.1:0-16782 GCA_007922755.1 Pedetes capensis
TAGATTTCCCCCTAAATAGCAACAGGAAAGGACCTAATTTTTTTTCAATATTTGAGTTTAATCTAGTCCTCAAAGTCTTCATTCTTATTTCTGTTCTATAAAAAAGGTACTGAATACTAGTCAATTGTAATAGATCTATAAAATATTTCAGAAGTCAATTAATTTACAAATTTATAGATACTTCTGGATTTCTTAAATGTTTAGAAGATATTTTCAAATTAATAGTTATCCACAGGTATAAATTACTAACTTTTCACTTCATATGAATATTTAAGGAAAAAAATATGAAAGGGGGCTGTTTAGGGATACCTAGATTAAACAGAAACATAACTTAGCTAGCATCTTATATTTCTCCAATATCCCAAATGATTAACTTATTTTTGAGACTATTATAAAGATGACCATTCAAACATGAAAAGTTCTATTCATTTAAGCTACATAATTTACCTAAAACTTCTCTTTCACCAGTGTGGTTTACTGCTATCTTGGATAATTGCAACAAGCTGACAACTAGCTTCACCACAATGCTATCTTGTGGGTTACCTATGAGTAATTCAGAAAAAAATTAGTTTAAATTATCATGGACACAATACTTACTTTTATAACATCATATATATTAAATTATCAGACTAGAAAATTTTTATAAAATTTTAAAGGTTGTAAGTCATAAGCAGCTCAAGAAAGTGTGTATGAATGTGAACTTCCCCATGAAAGAGAACCATGTGAAAGTGATTAGTAATAGTGGGACGATAGAAAGAGAAAAAATGTCTTAAACTATGCGGAGAAGTGAATATCTTAGCAAAATCACAATTAGAAATCTAAGAAGCATTTAACACTAAAACTAGAAGGGTTCTTGAGCACCTCCTCAGTGTGTTAATGTTCAGCATTTAGAAGTTGGACTGACACTATCCAGAAGACCTTTCTGCAATGATGGAAATTTCTATAATCTGTGCTTTTCAATGACATCTACTAGTAAGAACACATTTAACATGTGTCAGTATAAGGAAAAAAATCAGAATTTTAAATTTTCCTTAATTTTAATCTGTTTGAATATGAACAGCCACAAACATCTAGTGGTTATATTATATGAGGCAGATATAGTCAGTAAAACCCTCAAAATAGGAGAAGTAGTATTCATAGGGTATTTATATTTTATACATTTCAGAACAAATGCACCAGAAATTGAGATCAGATGGCCAAAACCAAAATTAGTTAAAAAAAAAAAAAAGTACCGAGGATAAAACACAATAGAAATATGAAATTAATTGGCACAGGAAGATGAAAGTCAAAGCATAAGTACAAAAATTTCTCCTGAGTTCAATACAGTAATAATATAACTTATATCAAGTTAACATAAAAATAGATATTTTTGATGGGGTGCTGTGGTGCATGCCTGTAATCCTGGCAAATGCCACATGCAGCCTACAGAACTTAGCAAGGCCTTGTCTCAAAATAAAAAATAAAAAAAAGCAGGAGCTGGGGGTACAGCTCAGTGATAGAGCACTTGCCTAGCATGCATGAGGCTCTAGGTTCAACCTATCAGTATTGAAAAAAAAAAGAAGTTTCTTAAGTAAAAAAAGCTAGAAACAAGTATAAATGCACACATATATACATACGTACAACACACACAAGGACTAAAAGGCTTAAAAGGGTACACACTTCTTTCATACATGTAGGTTAAAGAACAAAGGAGAGATGCATTACCTTGTAAACCAGCTCTAAAGAATTAAGATTTTTCTTTTAGTAAGTACGAAGTTGTTAATGTTTTTATAAAGTAGAAGGAGAATAACATGAGCATATTTGGGTTTAGAGAAATCATTCTGGCAGAGAATGGATAAAAAGGGAATAGTTCAAGGTAAGGAGACTAATTAGAACCAGTACAATGGATAGATGAGAAACAATGAGGGTCTGAACTATATGTGTCAAACCAAGAAGAATAATTTATAAAAGATTCTTTGAAAAAGAAACAGGCAGAAATAATCCACGACATTAAAGTTGGTACCCTGAGATGCTCTCATAAGATCCATCATCTGATCTTTATGTTGCTCTAGCTGTCTTCGAAGATCCTTTAGTCCTTCAAGCCTTGTCAATGGAAGTGCATCATAAACACTAACTGAGAGAAAATGGTTAATTTCCTAGAAGAGAAAAATAGCATAAAATATAACTTACTTTTAATATTTATTGGATAAACCTGAATAAAATAAAAGAAAAAATTAAGTAACTTTTATAGACATTGACCCATAAACCAAAGTAGAAATAAATTCTTTCTTCCACTTCAAATCTTATTTTTTAATCCTTTAAATTCTAATAGATTCTTTCATGATAATATAGGTAGATTTCAAGACTGTTACAGCACATTCAATTAGACGGAAAAACTTAAATTTCTATTTATTTAGTAATATAACTAATTTTACATCTTGTTTTAAAATGTCTTCATAGATATACAGTCAAATACAAACTATAATTTTAAAATAATAGCATTTGTAAGAAAAAATATACCAGAAAGGGAAAGAGAAAAATCACATTGTCTCTTACAGGCAGAAACTACATTTGCCTATTTGTTGTTAGGTGCCACCAAGTCAGGTCCAACTCATAGTGACCCTATGTACAACAGAACGAAACACTCCCCACCACTATACCATGCCCAGCACTATGTCAATGCTTCTCAGCTATTCATAGGATTTTTTTTGTGTGTGTGCGGTACTGGGGTTGAACCCAGAGCCTTGTGCTTGCATGCTCTGCAAGTGCTGGACCACTGAATTGCAACCCCCAGCCCAATTTTTTACTTTTTGAGACAGGGTCTCGCTAAGTTACTCAGACTGCCTCTGGTCTCGAACTTGCAATCATCCTGCCTCTGCCTCCCGAGCCGCTGGGATTACAGGTGTGCGCCACGCACCCAGTGTTCCATAGGGTTTTTGATGGCTGGTTGTTTTGAGATTACTGTAGGAGTGGGCTGCCAGGTTCTTCTCCCATTTTTGTAGTGCTGCAGACAGAATCCAGAGCCTCAGAGAGTACAGAGTAAGCATTCTACCAATTGAGCTAAATCCAAGCCCCCAGATTTAAATATGTATATATAATATATATATAAACATGTATATATACATACGGGGCTGGGATTTAGCTCAGTTGGTAGAGCGCTGCTCTGCAGTCTCTGAGGTCCCGAGTTCAATTCTCAGCACCACAAAAATGGGAGAAGGACCTGGCAATCCACTCCCAAGGCAATCCTGAAACAGTCAGCCATTGAAAACCCCATGAGAGTCGCTATGAGTCGGATATCGACTTGACGGCACCTAACAACGACAACAATGCACATACGAGTCATACAAGCAGAAGGACCATCTATGAGGAAGAAGGGGATCAGCAGGAGGTGGGGAGGGGGAAAAGAAGGAAGTAGGGGAGGTGAACATGGACAGTGTACAATGATATGCATGAATGAAAATGTCATAATGAAATCCATTAATTTGTAAACTAACTAAAAAAATTACTAATAAAATAATCTTAAAAAGAAAAAAAGGAAAAGAAAAGGAAAAGAGCCAGGCATGGTGGCACATGCCTGTAATCGCAGTGACTTGGGAGGTGGAGGCAGGAGAATCCCAAGTTCAAGGCCAGAGGCAGCCTGCATAACTTAGCGAGACCCTATCTCAAGATAATAAAAGTAGGGAGGAGGCCTGGGGGCAAAGCCCTGGGTTCAATCCCCCAGCTATTGTTGTTGTTGTTAGGTGCTGTTGAATCGGTATCCGACTCAGCGACCCACATAGGGTTTTCAATGGCTGACTGTTTCGGGATTGCCTTGGAAGTGGATGGCCAGGTCCTTCTCCCATTTTTGCGGTGCTGGTAATTGAACTTGGGACCTCAGAGACTGCAGCGCAGCGCTCTACCAACTGAGCTAAATCCCAGCTCCAATCCCCCAGTAGCCCCCCAAAAAAAGAAGAAAAAAGAAAACTATACCTGACCTTAATATTGAAGTTTATAAAGATTAAAACAGGATTAGAAATTGAAATAGTCCTTAAAAAGTTAGAATATCTTCTCTAATGCATATATTAAATTAATCCTTAAAAGAACAGACTATGCTTTTGAGATATTAATGGACTAGAGGATCTTATACATGTTAAAATCAAGAATATTTTGTATCACATTCCTTGAATACTAAAATTAATTATCTTTACCAAGAAGCACTGATATCTATATTTCAAATATAATATAAGAAGATGTACTAACATTCATTTCTTACCTGTAAGGGGCTAGGTCTCACGTGTTTTTTGGTTTTTTAACAATAAAAAAATTCAATTTTTACCACGAGAATAGAAGTTTTTAGAAAGTATTAGTAGTAGTATGTTCTCTAAAACAAAACATTAAGAAGATGGAATTTTTATTACCTCCATGAGTGAAAAGGGTCCTGTACAATATTTGATTTTCTGCTGAGTAATACGCAAATCCTTAAAAACAGCATGGTTAGGGAAAGGATCTAAAAGCTTAATCGTGAGATAGAGGTTTTCATTATCCTTGTTATCTATGACTAAGTACTTCAACAAGTCCAATACCTAAATAATTACAAAAAAAAAAAAAAAGCCTTGATTACATTTCAAAGTAAAAAAACTAAAATCTATTATAATAAATGATAAAAACTCTGCTACACTAGTTTCAGATAAAATGTTCTAATCACTTGTAACATTTCCAGCTCTTAGTTTCTATGCTTTCAAATAACTCAACAAATATGCAAGGTTGTTAGTAAAACAGTTTATAGAAGTTATGTCACAACATCATAATAGTGTAAATTGCCACCCCTTACTTTTGATTGCTTTTGTACTTTAATGTAATAGACAAAAAATATAGATTATTTATTAGATCAAGATTACCAATTGCTCTGTAATTAACTGATAACAGAGATCAGTTCATTCAGAATGTCTTCCCAATCATTTGTCAAAAAATATTTTCATTAAAATTACTGATTATACTAAGTGAAAACACTCAGCTCTTAACAATACCAAATACCATTCTGAAGATGAACTGGACTCTTACCTGTTTCTGAACCTCCGTCTGATCTTCCACAAGGGGTATAAGTGTACCAACAATAACGTGAAGATGATTTTCTAACGCATCCTTACAGTGAGTCACTGCTGTCTGGCAAACCCGACTTAATAGGTCACAACAAAGGGAGAAACTACGTAATGACACATCCATGAAATGAGAAGGCCTAATAAGAAAAAAACGATTTCTATGAAATTACTTCAAAATAATATCATGCAAGTCACTTTTATTCAGCATCTCTAATTCTGATACAGCTTGACATCATCACTTTCATATCTAATACTTTAATGGTTTATAAGCCAAACAGAAAAGGAATATCAGCAAACTACAAAACAAGCAACTCTAAGCTTCTACTCCTAACAGAAACATTGAAAAATAAGGAAACTTGTCACATTCAGCTTTATTGGAACTCTGTTAAAAAAAAAAAAAAGTCAAAGATTAATAGCAATCAAGAAAATGTTCCAGCAAATTGGCAGGATGAGGCAGGAGGATCCCAAATTCAAGAACAGAGGCAGCCAGGGCAACTTATCAAGACCCTACCTCAAAATAGAAAAAGGAAAAACAAACAAAAAAAAGAAGAAGAAGAAAGAAAGAAAGAAAGAAAAAGGGGCTGGAGGTGCATCTCTGTGGCAGAATACTTGCCTATCACGTGCAAGTGTCTGGGCTCAACCCCTCAAGACTGAAAAAAAAAAAAGGTGAATCATGGAAATGACAACCATAAAACCACCACAAAACTAGTGGAAAGCTATGTTAGTGTTTTAATCGTCCTTGCATGCCCCATCCTCAGCTTAGCAGCAGTCACAAAAACGGCAGCCTCCATCCCTAATGTGGGTCATGGGTTCATGGTGGAGTATTTTTGTTGGTTTCTGGGTTTTGAGACAGGGTCTTGCTAAGTTACACAGGCTGCCTCTGGCCTCAAACTCATGATCTTCCTGCCTCAGCCTCCAGCTTCCACAGTCCCTGGGATTACAGGTATGTCCACCATGCCCAGCTCATGGTGGTTTTTAAGGGACAAGGGGACCTTATTTGTAAACTACTGTGTATGTCTATTCTAACCTTTCTGGGAGCTGCCTGAAGGACTGATGTGAGGGGCTTATCTGTTTGCGAGAAGAACCTTACTCAGTCTAGAAAAGCAGAGTGCATTGTATGAAACTTTATAAAGCTGAGTACAAATCATAGGTGAGTAGAGTGAAAGATTACACTGGAAACACATAATATACCGCTTAAAGCCAAGGAAGAAAGGCAGGAATACTTTCTTTAGGAAATTCAAAAGCAGCCACAAATCAGAAGGAATTTAGAAAGCCTTGCACATTTCCAAGGTCATTTCTGCTCACAAAAGACGGGAGAAGACCCTAAGCTTTTACTTGGGGCTTAGCCCAAGGATCAGTACAAGCCAGGGACATGCTGAAGGAGAGCCCCAGCAGAGAGTCAATCTACAAATACTAGGAAAAGTTTTATTCTGTCTTTCCCAATCTCTCATGTCCCCTCCATCCCTAATGCTCAATATTCCAGGAAATTTCTGTCAAGCATTATCTAAATACGAGTGAAAATAGATAGCTTTCAGTGACCAAACTACAGAGAATGTGGTATTCAACAACTTAAAAAAATTGCTGGGTGCCATGGTGCACACCTATTATCTCAACTATTCAGGATGTTGAGGCAGAAGGATCACAAGTTCAAGGCCATACACAATCTACATAACATTATCTCAAAATTTTAAAAAATTAAAAGAAAAAGAGGGCTGGAGGCGCAGCTTAGTGGTAGAACACTTGCCTAGTATGCATGTGACCCTGGGTTTGACTTCCTCCTAGTAGTGCAAAAGCAAATAAATAAAAACACACTTCTAGTACTGAAGAAAAAAAAAAAAAGAAAGGAAAAGTGGTTCGAGCCCTTGTAAAGAAGGAAATCTGATTTCCACACTTACCACATTAAATATTGAAATGGCCAGTGGTTTTTTTGTTTTTTTGGGGGGACTGGGGGTTGAGCCCAGGGACTAGTGCTTGCATGCTTTACAAGTGCTGGACCACTGAGCTGCACCCTCAGCCCCTTTTTTTTTTTTTTTTTTTTTGAGACAGGGTCTAGCTAAATTACACAGACTGCCTCTGGTCTTAAACTTGCAATCCTCCTGCCTCTGCCTCCCAAGCCGCTGGGATTATAGGTGTGCACCACTGCTCTTGGCACTAAATGGCCAGTTTTTAGCAATGAAATTACAAGGTATATAAGAAATAGGAAAAGTATGGCCTGTTCACAGGGAAAAAAATATATTCATAAAGAAGCTCAGACACTGGAATTACTAGAGAAAGAATGTAAAATAATTGTCTTAAATATGCTAAAAGAATTCACAGATAGCCAGGTGTGGTGGTGCATGCCTGTAATTCTAACACTCAGGAGATTGAGGCAGGAGGATCATCTACGCAAGTCTATGGCCAGCCTGGGATACACAGTGAATTCCAGGCCAACCTGGACTACAATAGCAAGACCCTGTTTCAAAAAACCACCAAAAACACAAATAAAAAACAAACAAGCAAACCAAAACAAACAAACAAACACAAATAAAAAACTCAGAGATGAATGGAAGTTAGAACATATTGAAAATTATGATATATACGAAGGGGAGCATTGAGAGGAAAATCTGTGGTAATAATCACCTCTACTTAAAAAAGCAGCAAGATTTCCACAATAATCTAATTTTACATCTCAAATAAATGAGCAAAAGAGTAAACTACACCCAAAATTAAAAGGAAAGTGGTAATGATAAAGTTGAGACAAAACAGAGAAGATTATATTATAAAGAGTCAATAAAACCAAAACTTGAGTCTTGAAAAGACAAACATCACATGACCTCATTTATATGTAGACTAAAAAAGTTGATCTCATAGATGTTGAGAATAGAATGGTGGCTATCAGAGGCTGGGGACAGTTAAGGATAGGGAGAGATGAAGAAATGCTGTTCACTGGGTACCAAGCTAGAGTTAGATGGGATTAAGATGTTCCTGAATGCTACTGTACATCAGGGTAACTACAGATAATAATTATGTACTATGTATATAAAAAAGCTAATAAAAAGGATTTTGAATGTTTTTACCATAAAGAAATAATTATTTTTTAAAAATGACATTTTGAAAAGATATACAAAACTGACAAACCTCTGGAGTTAGACAAAGAAAAAAAGAAAAAAGAAAAAGAGCGTGCGAAGACAAAAATGAAAAGGATTGTAAGAGAATATAATGCCTATAGTTCTTACTCAGGAGGCAGGAGAAGTGCCTGAGCCCAGGAGATGGAGGACAAACTGGGCAATATAATAAGACTCCATTGCTTTACAAAAACCAGCCAAACAACAATAAAACCCCCATAAAAATTGACTTAAGGAGAAGCAGAAAACTTCAGTGGACCATCACAAGTAATGAGACTAAATCAAAAATAAAAAGTCTCCCATCAAAGAAAAGCCCAGGACAAGATTGCTTTACAGCTAAATTCTATCTAAAACACATTTAAAGAAGAATAATGATTCATCTGAAATTATTCCAAAAATTGAAGAGAAGGATTCCAAATTCTTTCTACTAGTCAGCAGTACCCTGATGTCAAATCAAGTGGGATTTATCCCAGGGATGCAAGGATGGTTCATCATACACAAATCAATAAATGCATTATACCACACGTCAACAGAATGAAAGACAAAAGCCATGTGTCTCAACAGACATGGAAGGGATATTTGATAAAATTCAGCATCCCTCCATGATTAAGAACTCTGGAGAAATTTAAGGAACATACTTCAACATAATAAAAGCCATATATAGTCAATCCATAGCAAACATTCCCTATTGGGAATATATCCAAAGGAAACGAAATCAGTTTATAGAAGAGATATCTGCACTCCCATACTTATTGTAGCACTATTCACAATAACCAAGAAATACAATCAACAGAAGTGTCTATCAACTGAGGAATGCATAAAGAAAAACTGGTATATGTACATACACAATAGAATACTGTTTGGCTACAAGAAGTGAAAAAATTCTATCATCTGTGGTACCATGGAGAGAACTTGAAGACATCATAATAAATGAAGTAATGACACAAAAAGAAAATACTGCACAATCTTATACATGGAGCCTAAGAAAGTAGATCTTTTAGAAGTCAAGAGTAGAATAGTGGGCTGGAGTAGAAAAAATCAAGTCAAGAGTAGAAAAAATGGGCTGGGAAAGGGACAGAGTTGGTCAAGAGTTACTAAATTACAGTAAGACAGGAGAAAGAAGCTGAGGTATTCTATTACACAGTTTGGTGGCTACAGATAATGTGTTGCATATTTCGAAAAAGCTAGAAGGAAGAATTTTGAATGTTCTTATATTTGAGGTGAAGGATACATTTACTTGATTTGAACATAACATAATGTATTTAAAAACATCATATGGTATCCCATAAATATACAAAATTTTTCTTTATCAATTTAAAAAACCAATAGGTAGACATAATATACATGTTAAAAAGCAATACTTAGAAAATAGTATTGTGGCATATACCTCTTAGAAGAATATAAACTTTCATTTAAAAAAACATGGTAGAAAGATTGCTTATATATTGATCCAATATATTATCTACCTTTTGTTGATATAGTGAATCAAGGTATAAATAACATCTCGAAGAACAAAGGCCCAAGCTCCTCCCAAGCCACTTTTTATATCTTTCAGTAATAAACTAACAAAAAGGTGATATATTTTAAGAATACGGTGCTTTTTGTAGACATTATTTGTCTCAGCTGCTTGCTCACAAATGGCTAGAAGAATTTTCTGATAGGAATCCTAGAAAATAAACATACATGTAGAAAAAGCTTCTTTAATCAAATATACTCAGTTATAACAAATACGTTTTATATTTAAAATAACTAAATAACAATTTAGATTTGTGTTTGATATTAAATGTAAAATACTCCTTTAACAAAGTTACTCTTAATTTATGAACAATTGCCAATTTATTTAGTTTTCAGATAGTAAACAATAAGTAGTATATTCCTGTGAAATAGTACATATATTCTCTGAGCTAATATGTGACCAAAGTGTCACAAAATTCCACCTTTACAGGTAACATGTCAGTTAATGCTGACTAATGTACTAACAGGGCTGGGATTTAGCTCAGTTGGTAGAGCACTGCTCTGCAGTCTCTGAGGTCCTGAGTTCAATTCCCAGCACCACAAAAATGGGAGAAGGACCTGGCAATCCACTCCCAAGGCAATCCCGAAACAGTCAGCCATTGAAAACCCTATGAGGGTTGCTATGAGTTGGATGGATACCGGCTCGATGGCACCTAACAACAACAACAACAATATACTAACACATAAACTTGTGAATGAGTTTTTCTTTTTAAATTATTCAGATAAGTTTTTTATTTGTTTCATTTTCTCTAAGATGCACTTACATAGATTTTCTAGCTGAAAAGGCAATTATTATACAAAGAATGTATACTTACAGGGCTTTTGGAAAGAATTTCTAAAATGCTTTTAAACTTGGTTTTATGACAATTGCTGATGTAGGCAAAAGTTGCTTTAATAACATGTGGTGGAAAATAAGGTGGATTAGGAGCAGGATCCAAATCTCTAAAAGGAAAAAAATGTAGTCATCATTTTCAAAACAAAATTACCAAAAAACCCCAGGTTTTATTGATAGATCAGTGAACTTCTAAAATGAAAATTTAGATAATAATCCCTAAATTTAAAAACTGTTTTTCTATTGAAAAACTACACTTTTTATAAAATCATAGTTCTTCATATACTTGAATCAGAATATCTAAATATATTTCACTCCATGGACTTAGATGATTTACTCACAATGACTTGCTTAACTAATCTTTTATAAAGTTAATGCCAGCTTCATAAATGAGCATTAGCATTACTTTACTTCAGGCCTGAATCAAAGTGCTGTTCTAATGTTATAAAAGCAATACTATTGTATGTCAGACCATGTATTAGATTAGCTACATTTTTTAGATAGAATGAACTTATGTAAGTCAAAGTACTTTGTTTGATATTATTACTATTTTATATGCCTAACATAGCTGGGCATACAAAAAAGTGAAGGGTATTTTCAAGTAGCTTACAATCAAGTCAGAAAAATAACCCTAACATCCACGTACAACCTAGCCAGTTTAACATCCAAATTAAATTCTGCAGCTAAGGAGCATGATTCTAACAACTAGGAAGCATGATAAAGCAAGGGGATATACAAAGACAAATTATAAATAAAAAGACAAGAACCAGGAATAAAGCATATAAAAACAACAAAAAAATTCAAATATAGCCAGGCATGGTGGTACATTCCTGTAATCCCAAGCTACTTGTGAGTATGAGACAGAAGGATCACAAGTTAGAGCCCAGAGGCAGCCTTCACAACTTAGTGAGATCCTGTCTCAAAACAAAAAGTAAAAGATGGGCTGGGTGTACAGCTCAGCGGTAGAACATTTGCAAAGCATGCAGGAGGCCGTGGGTTCTAGTTCCCAGGAGCTTTAAAAAAAAAAAAAATTCAAACATAACAGATGGCACAATGCTCAAATATTACAGGAAGATTGAAAAGGAAGATTACTCAGTTTGCTAACAAACTGGTCAACTAAAAGAGTAAATACTGTGGGGGGCTACAGAAAAAGTGGATAGGTAATTAATTTGAATCAGAGGTGGCTATTTTTTAAAAAGCCATTTTTATTAAAAAAAAAAGTATGTATCTAAAAACTGAAATAGACATTTGAAGGTGTCAACCAATAAAGTTCCTGAGGAATATGTAAAGATACAGCTGGTTCTGTAAGTTTAAAATGCACATACCCTGAGAAATCACAGAGGTCAGTGCTTTGGCTAGCACCAGAATTTTCTGTTTCATGTAACGTCATCAATAGCTCCACCACAATCTCTGGCAAATTACTAATGAATAAGTGATCAATCTATATGGACACAAAATGAAAATATATTGAACATTTGTATATCTGTGACCTATAAGAAAGCACAAAAGACTTATATTATTTCCTTATTTCCCAAGTTATTCAGGAACCAAAAAAGAAAATAGATGACTAGAAGTCCAAGATCTGCAAGATACACAACCAACCCCACCTTCTTCTTCTATGAAGCCTAAGATAAGCATAGGGAAAAAAAAAAACCCTAATCTAACACTTCAATTTTAAAGAATCATTTTAACTAAGACTTTAGATTGAGTGTTAAATTCCTCAAACTGGTAATTCTCCTACCAGCCACACTTCCTATTAATTTATGGTGATGCTCAACCTGCATTTTATTATTTATATCAGAACTCTTATAGATCTTTACCATTAAGGCTTCCCAGTGATCAGCAATTTCTAATTAATATGTAATTTTTGTACCCTCCATAACATCTACCTAGACTTGCACCTGGGTAATAGCCAAAATTCTGAGACTAATCATTATCTATATCCCCTTTCATCAACAGCAGACTAAAAATCTTCCCTCAGAGAAGCAGACTTTTCATCAATCTGCTTTTTGCTATAGGTAGCTTCACAAATGGCACAAATTCTCTAAAAATAAATAAAGAGTCATGCATAGAGATGCACACCTGTAACCCCAGTGACTCTGGAGGCTGTGGCAAGAGGATTACAAGTTCAAGGAGACCTGAGCTACATAGGGAGTTGAGGACAGCCAAAAATCAAGCTAGAAGTGTAGCTCAGTGATAGAGCACTTGCCCAGAACGTGCAAGGTCCTGGGTTCAATCTCTAGTACCACCAAAACAACCAACCAAAAACCATACACACACACAAAAAAAACCAACCAAAAACATAAAAAGAGTCTGCTATGTTACACCTTACACAATGAGAACTGTGTCGTTATAAAAGGTGTATTCATTAACTCTCTAAATAAGGAATTACAGTGCTTTAAACTAAAAAGCAAATGCTGATTTATTTGATGTACACATGCTTTCTAACACATTTCCTAATAACGACAACAACAACAAAAAACATTTCAGAAGGTGACAAGAAAGAAACCTAATGTAGAGATCCTAGCCTTTCCCTCAGGCTTACACATCAGTTGCCCATGTCATCATCTTCAAGGTTTCAGCCCTTTTAAAATCCAGACTTACTGCCAAGTATATCTAGAATGGAAGAAACTAATCAAATCTCATTAATAGCAGAGGAATAATGAGTTCCCTTGTACATAATATGGTAATTGCCTTCAGTAGGTTCCTATGATTTTCCAATAAGCCAGATCTGGAATGTCTAGCTAATGTGCGAGGCCCTGGGTATAGTCTCACAGTACCTTAAAAAAGTTTAGTTTCTGGGCTGGGGGTATAACTCAGTGGTGGAACATCTGCCTAACATGCACAAGGCCCTAGTTTGTATACCCAGCACCACAAATAAATAAATAGGTAAATAAATAAATAGTTGGTTCTTCTTATTGTTATTTCTAGTTAGACATTTCTGCCACTTAAAAGTCAATCAGAGATGGACACTATGACATATTCCTGTAACTCCAGTTACTTGGGAAGGCAGGGCAGAATGATTGCAAATCTGAGGACAGAGGCAGCCTACACAACTAAGCAAGACCATCTCACAAATAACAAAATAAAAAACAGGCTGGTGGTGCAGCTCAGTGGTAGAGCACTTGCCAAGCATGCAGGAGGCCTTGGATTCAACTCCACATTACTGCAAAAATAAATTAATTAAATTAAAAAAGCAAATCAAAGGGAGAAAACACCATAAACAAAAACAACTCATAGGTTGACTAAACACTGATCAAAACTTAACTATATAAAAAATGAATAAATAAATAGCCTTAAAATTTATATGAATTTGGGGATAAAAGGTAGGAAAAGTTAAAGCCATACCTGTTTTCCCAATAGGTTTTCATCTTTAAGCATCTCATAGACCTTGGTAGCAGTGTCTCTTTGCTGTGCCATCATACTATCCCCTGTACTCTCATAAGCAAAATAAGGAAGAATATTTACAAGAATCTTTGGAAAGCAGTCTATTAGAAGACTTCTCCAATCCTTTTGAATCTGATTAGCAATGGACTTCACCTCATCAAAATGACTTCTAATCACCAAATGTGGAATCAAAACTTTATAACATGATCTAAAAATATAAAAATTTAAAACACAGGTTATGTATCTTTTCAAAGTAAAATCTTAGTCTTTAAAATAATAAAAGCCTTTAAAACAGTCAGAATTACAACATCACTTTAGATCATTAAATATTTTTATTCTAATTTTATAAATGGAGAAAAAGTTAAATAAATTCTAAAGTCACCCTAAAAAATGAGATTTTATTTCTCATGCATAATCAACTTAATGTAAAGTTATTGTTAAATGAAATGTAAAGCAAATTTAAATACAAAGAACAAATGTAAAATATTGTTATTGCCAAAAGGAATGAATTTGTTGCTATAGTTAGGTCTCATCGGGTAGGTATCCAATTCATAGTGGCCCTACATACAACAGGCGAAATACCTCATCAGTACTTCTCTGCTATTTATGGGGTTTTCAATGGCAGATTGATTTTTGGAAGTGGGCTGCCAGGTCCTTTTCCCAAAAAAGGAATTATAAAACACCACTAAATTCACTTCTGTCTGAATATCCTACTATATGCTCTGTATGGACACCTGAAACTCATCTGTTACACTACGTTTAAAATGTCTAACAAAGTCCTCAGCACAGAGCATGCTCAAGAAATATGAGATGTTTTCCATAATCCTAACATCTAACCATTCCTCTTTAGTTATTTCAAACCTCTTCAACATCAAAACTTTTTTTCAAGCCAGGTGCCATGGTACATGCCTGTAATCCCAGTGACTCAGGAGATGGGGCAGGAGGATCACAAGTTTGAGACCAGAGGCAGTCTATGTAATTGAGCAAGACCCTATCTCAAAAAGTAAAAAAAATGGGCTAAGGGTACAGCTCATTGGTATAGCACTTGCAAACCATGCAAGCGTGAGGCCCTGAGTTCAACCCCCAGTACAGAAAAAAATTTCAGAGTTAGAAAAATCAATTTTTATATTAAACTTCTAAATCTAATAGAAATAATGATTAGTCTATTTGTCAAACAACAGAACAGAAAACCAAGGCAAAAATAATAAGCCACTAGTAATTTTTTTTTTAAAGGGAAGATCTCATGCAACTCCTTACTCTACAGATTAAAAAGCCAAGGCACAGAGGATATTTACATGGCTTGCTTAAAGGTACACAGCTGGCTAGTGATACAGCTAAGACCAACCCAAAACTAGTGACATCTTTTCAATACATTCTCATTCAGACAAGCAGTCTTGTTTCTCATACTATGCAGCCTTTTACTTGTGTCTATGTAGGTGAGGTCAGAGGCAGCAATGGGGAACAGGCAAACATCAACATCTAACTGTTCATTAAACATATTTTGCACAGGTTATATATAAACCTACCTATAGAAATCCTCAACATTTGTGTAGTTTAATACAAGAAAAGGAAAAGAAGATAAGCTGTGTTCAGTATCTTGAAGATTTAGCCATTCCAAAACCAGGTAATCTAAGTGAGAAGCCATGAAGTCTTCTAAATGTCTATATCCAAAAGTTTCAGAAACTTTCTCTAAAACCTGCACAAACCAAAAAGTTGATGCTTTAAGAAAATGAAAATAAATAAATCATTTAAATCCTTATGACCTTACTTAGACTAAGACTTTGAAGCATTCACTTAGCTTTTTTTATTCCTTGATTTCCTCATCAATAAGATAACAAAAAAAAAAAAAAGAAAAATATACTTAATGTAATTGGCATAGTATCTAACACATAGAAAACAATAAATGTTAAATGAATAAAAACTTAAAAACATAATTTCCAACATTTGACTACATCTCAAAGGAAGATTTAAGGTAAATTATTCTTCACAGATATAAATCCAAATTTAAAAAATTCCAATTATATTAATATACTACTTATAATAATCAGGTATTTAAATGGCATACAAAACAAAAAAAAATTTCTTAATACTCAGGTAAAAGGTTAACTTGTTTAAAACCAATTACATATAGCTTGGCCTACTATAAAGTTCCATGGAAACTATGCTAATAGAATGTTAATTCCCAATCAGCCCATATTTATCACATAAAAATCTGCAATGTAAACGTGTAATTGTTGTTGTTGTTAGGTGCCGTTGAGTCCGACTCATAGCGACCCTATATACAGCAGATCGAAACACTTGCCGATTCTGTGCCAGGCAAACCATCTTATTTATGTTTAAGCCCATTGTTGCAGACACTGTGTCAATCCATCTGGTGGAGGGTTTTCCTCTTTTGCGTTGACCTGCCACTCTTCCAAGCATGATGTCCTTCTCCAGGGATTGTTCTCTCCTGACTACATGTCCGAAATATGTAAGACGCAGTCTGGCCATTTTTGCTTCCAAGGAGCACTCTGGTTGTACTTCTTCTAAGGACAGATCTGTTGGTTCTTTTGGCAGTCCATGGTATATTCAATAGACGTCTCCAGCACCACAATTCAAAAGCATCAATTCTTTTTCTTTCTCTCTTGTTCAATGTCCAGCTTTCACAACCATATGATGCCACTGAAAATACCATGGCATGAGTCAGACGCACCTTCGTCTTCAATGTAACATCTTTGCTTTTCAATACTCTGAAGAGATCTTTTGCCACAGCTTTTCCTAGAGCAATGCGTCTTTGGATTTCTTGACTGCTGCTTCCACGGGTGTTGATTATAGAGCCAAGCAAAGTAAAATCTTGGACAACCTCAATCTTTTCTCCATTTAATGTGAAGTTGCGTGCTGACCCAGT
>VMDO01034647.1:0-16518 GCA_007922755.1 Pedetes capensis
ACTCTGAAGTGGTTTGAATAGCACTGGAGATATCTAACATTTCAGTTGAACTGTGCTTTGAAATCACTTCTTTTGTAGAAATCAGTCTGTATAGATTTTCTGTTTCCTTACAAATCCATCCCCTTCATCCATATTCTTTATTACATTTATATAGAGCTGAGAGTCTTTTATGCTTTTTTCAATTTCTACAGCATTTGCATTTTTGACAATTTTTAAAAATGTATTTCACTTTCTCTTCTTTTCTCTGATTAAATTAGCTAATAATTTATTCTTTTCCCCCTTGCTAACCAATGTTTGGGCTTACTTCTCATTTATTTTATAATTTTCCACTTTTCCAATGAATAAGAATCTGTTTTTATTCTCAGTCATCATTTTCATTTAATACTTAGAAGTTTCAACTATTTTTTCCTGTTTATTAATGAACTATTTAATGCTATGATGTCCTTCAGGCATGAATTCAGATATATGTTGTAAATTCTGGCTTAGCATTATTTTGTCAGTCTCTTCTGACTGAATTATAGTTTGGGTATTGATTTACTTTGTTGTCTAAAGGTTTGTTTATTTTTGAAATTTCCTCATGGCTTTATTTTTTCTTGTTGCTTTTAAATATGTTGAAATTTATCTTTCCATTGAACTTGAGCAAAAAAGTGTTTTTGTCCTATTTCATTTTGGTGAACGTGCTGGTTTATTTATGGCTAGTATACTAGATTTTGCAAAAGTTTCTTCATGACCTGAAAAAAATAAATATTCTCTGTTTGGGAGACTGTGGATCTCACATACATGTGAATTATATCCACCTTCCTTATTATATTGTTCACATTTTCTGTATCCTTAATTAATTTTTGTCCATTTGGTTTATTGATGACTGAAATAAATAACTTAAGGTCTCCAATTTTGCCTTATATTTCTAAAAATGTTTATAATGAATCTTGATGCTGAATGACTTGGTAATTAGATATTCCCATTGTTAGATCTTCATTGTAAACTGTACTCCATTTCTTTATAAAGTGCCATTCTTTGTGCATATTTTTCCTGGATTCAAACTCATCTGACATCATCATTGTTGTGTATGCATTATTTGTATTCATATCTGCCTGAGATGTCTTTGCCTATTTTGTGACTTCTCTTTGTTGGTCTCTTGGTTTGATACGTCTTCCTTTTATGCAGCATACAGGTGAGTTTTGTGTTGTTTGAGAGTCTTTGTCTATAAGTCTAACCAGATATATTATTATTGGCTCCTCACTTACTGATTTTACTTAGTTTTCAAGGTGCATATCATATGGTAGGCAAGAGCATAGGTTTCTGTTGTTTAATGCATAGAATTCAGCAAGTTTAAAGGCACACACGACCCACTCTTAAATGGCAGGAGTCAAGATCTTGGCTATCTCCACCGTTTATTCCTCAGAATATGACCCTGTTTTCTCACCCAATATCTCAATATTCTTTCTATGTTGGAACAAGTCTTACACTTCACATTTAATATCCTCACTCATACATGCTGATGCTGGTTTTATCGTGAATACTCGTAGTGCTCATAGGTCGAGGTAACACCTATGACCAGAGTAACTGACATGTTTCTATCCTGACAGGTTTTTAATGTTAGTCTCAGCATTTCTGAACATCCATAGTTCCCTTTCTGCAACCGCCTCCTACACTCAACACACAAAACACATCAGCTCCTTTCAAACTTTTAAAATAAAAATAATTTTCCCCTTAGGGATTTTGTGCATGCTTTTTTTTCCCCAGTAGATGATTTCCATCATATATTATGTTAGGCTCAAAGAAAAGAGAAACGTGCAGGTAAGTGGCACGTTAGAACCTTATGGCTAACACATCCAGCTGAATGGTCTATTGCACTGCACAACTGTAAGCCTGATGACTTTACTCCCTGTGTCAGCTTAATATACAATTTGCCTAATTTGAATGAGTATAACTGTCAAAATCCAGCATCCCAAATACCCCTGCAGCATCTCAACCTTCAGCTTTTGGGGAGAATGCCAGAGTTTGTCCTACAAGATGCTTCTTAACTGCTAATGATTAGCACCGTAAAGCTTAAAGGCATTCATGACTCCTCATCTGAAAAAACATCCATTAGCAGAAGCTGAGCTGGGGTGTGTGAATGAAGGGAAGCAAATTCCTCCAGACACTGTCCTGGAGAGAGAGAATCAGATGGTGGGTGTGCTGTCACTTGATCACTCTGTGTTAATGCTGCTCTAGGCATTGCTCATTTTAGTTTTGCATTAGCAAATAATCTTATTAAAAAGATGGTCATGATAACACTGATTGATGGAGAGGAAGCATGCCTGCTCTAAAAGACTCATAATTTATAATCAACTGTGCTTTAACAATGTAAAAATGTCATTTAAAATGCTGTGTATATTTAATCCATTTCTGAGGGAGCAATTACGTCTATATGAAATTCTAATGATGTGAATGCAACGTTCATCAAAGGATTCTCCATTTTAATTTTGATTCCCTCGACTTTAACAAATGGTTACTTTAATCTACAAGAGCTGCATTCTTGAATACCCAATTATTATTAAATGTCAGACTCTTGAATAACAAAGGTGGGACCCATCTAGGAACAATCATAGTTTCACCATTTCTTACTACTAGACGTCCTTGAATGGTCTATTTTAAAAGACTGACGTAGGGAGAAAATCTTGCGCAGGAAGAAATAAGTTGGAGTTTATCTCAGTTGGTAGAGTGCCTCTCCACACATCTGAAGCCCTGCGTTAGATCCCCAGCACCACAAAAACGAGAGAAGGATCTTGCAACCCACTCCCAAAAGAATCCCAAGAAAATCAGACATCAAAAACCCTATAAGGGTTGTTATGAATTGGATCTGTTGACTTGACAACACCTAACAACAACATAACAGGAAGAAAGAATGGCTAAGTTAGGAGGAAATGATCTTTCTTTTCCCCTTGCAATAATAGTCGTGCATGAGTTCCTTCATCCAGCATATATTTGTGTATGTCCAACAATGTCCCACATACTGCCATGTATGTATGGAAATAACAGATCTCATCCTTGTTGTCTTGGAGCTTTCAAAGGAAGTGGCTAGGTCAGAGGTAAATAAGCAGTTTGAATTTTAGTTCAAGTGAGGTTAGAAATCCCTGTGAAGGCCAGCACAGTGGCACATGCCTGTAATCCCAGAGACTCCAGAGGTGGAGACGAGAGGTCTGGATTTAGAGATCAGAGGCAGCCTGCACAATTTAGTGAGATCCTGTCTTAAGATAAATATAAAATAAAATAAAAAATGGTCTAGGGGTGCAGCCAAGTAGTAGAGCAATTGAAAAGATGTGTGAGGTCCTAGGTTCAAACCCCAAGTACAACCAAGAAAGGAAAGAAAGAAAGAAAGAAAGAAAGAAAGAAAGGAAGGAAGGAAGGGAAGCAGGAAAGAAGGAAGGAAGGAAGGAAGGAAAGAAAGAAGGAAGGAAGGAAAGAAGGAAGAAAGAGAGAGAAAAGAAGAAATTCCTGCAAGGTATAAGCAATGAAGCAGTGCAATGGCACGATCTGATTTGCACTCACATTTAAATCTGGCTGCTGTGTAGGCAGTGAGCTACAGCAGAATTGAGCTGAAGCAGGAAGCCTGCAAGTCCTCATGGAAGTGGCCTATGGTCCACTCTGTGGTGGCAGTGGGTAGGTGTGAGGTAAGCAGTGAAGATGAGCTAAATGATAGGAAGCCTTTGTTCTTGCTCCTCAAGCATGCCCTGTTAACTTTCACGGGAGGTGATTCACCTTGGTAAGGCATGTATTAGTCACAAAAAGATGAAAATGCTCAATATGATACTGAGCCAATGCATGACTCTTTCACCCTCTTTTCCCCACTGATGTCCAACAGAGGAGGGAGTTAATTTCCATCACCACTTCCATTCTTTTTTATAGTTTGGCTAGAAGTCAATTGGTAGGAAAATAACTCTTAATAAGACCCAGGAAAAATAATTATGACTCTTCCTTGAACACAATTATTTCTCATGTACTAAAATACAGATAATTGATTAAAATCATGATTGTGGGAAGATAGCACATTCATTGGGTTCCCAGACACTACTTTCTACATTTGATTTTATCACACTATGAGGACAAAAAAGGAAGGTGAGTTCATTGGCTTTATAAGTCTGAAAAAGGACTCACTACTATATTAATATGGGCTGGGATTTAGCTCAGTTGGTAGAGCACCGATCTGCAGTCTCTGAGGTCCCGAGTTCAATTCCCAGCACCATAAAAATGGGAGAAGGATGTGGCAACCCACTCCCGAGGCAATCCTGAAATAAAAAGCCATTGAAAACCCTAGAAGGGTCGCTATGAGTCAGATATGACTTAATGGCACCTAACAACAACAACAACTATATTAATAGTTTGCCTAGTGCAATATCAAGAAAATGAATCAAACTAGGAGGGTGAATAGAAGAGAAATGCTCATAAGACAATATTAAATGTTATAAAAAAGACCATCTTCTTTGTAAATATTTAAGGCACTCTCCGAATTATGTTTAATCTCAATTCTAAGGAATCTTTCTCATTTTTTTGAAGTCAGAACAATGCAATGAAAAGTGCCTTTACCTAGAAGACTTGAACTCTAGACATGTATCTGACACTTATTAGGTAAATGAGTATATTAGGCTTCTCTACTCATTCAGTAAATATTTACTGAGTGCCAACTGGAAGTATTCTCTCTCCCCTCTGAACCTACATAGTACTAAAAGTGTATAATCTACCTTGTATTTTTGATATTTATGTACTTGTTCTCCCTATTTTATTTTACTCAATTATACAACAAGTATTTAGTGAGTGGGAAAATTGTGCCAAGCAATGTGGTAGGCGGGCATTGCCCTTGCCTTCAAGAAGTTTGTAACCAGTGGAAGACACAGACAAGGAAGTACAGACTTAGAACCAGCCTACCTAGAGTTAGAAAGAGAATTTAACAGGGTTGTATGAAATATATCAAGGAAAATCTAATGTGAACATGAGCAGTCAGAGAGATTCCTGAGGGAATAACAGCTGAACTGAAATTTGAAAAATGTGTAGGAATTAGTCAGATGAATAATACAGATAATGCAGAATGAAACTGCATGGGAAGATATCGAGAGGTGAAAGAAAGCATAACTCTAAGAGAAAAAGAAAGAAGATAATTTATGAAGGCTGCAGAGGTACTGGGCATGACTGGATGGGATTGGAGTGAAAAAAAAAGTTGCCTAACCATGAGGTTTGTGGTGAAGAAGACAAAGAGTGGATTGCCAGTGATATTTTAAGCTAAATTGAGTATTGTGGCCCATTTCTGAGAGTTCTTTTTTTTTTTTTTTGAGGGTGAGATGGTTATTAAAGGAGTATACACTGAAAGTAGCATGATTACAATTTTGTTTTACAATAAACAATTTAGCTTTGATGGGGAAAACAGATTGTAGTAAGGAAAGGACTAAAAACCACTGTATCAATCCAAGTGAAAAGTGATGGTGAGATTACCTAGAATAGTGCAGTTTGGAAGTTAATGATAATGATAGTGATAGTGATCATCATAAAGCGAATGCACTTTGAGGATTTCCTAGGTGCCAGGGACTATGATGAATAATTTCATGCCTTTGTTATTGTTGTTGTTAGGTGCCGTCGAGTCGAGTCCGACTCATAGCGACCCTCATAGGGTTTTCAATGGCTTACTGTTTCGGGATTGCCTTGGGAGTGGGTTGCCACGTCCTTCTCCCATTTTGCGGTGCTGGGAATCAAACTCAGAACCTCAGAGACTGCAGAGCAGTGCTCTACCAACTGAGCTAAATCCCAGCCCTTCATGCCTTTAGTCTCTATTATTAATTCACAATAGGTCTACAAAACAGGAACCGTTACCTCCAGTTTAAAGATGAGGTAACCATGACCCCTCAAGATCTCCTATTTACTAAGTGATAAAGTTCAGTGTTTGAAGCCATGAATATCTGATTCCATTTATTAAATTCACTTTTTTTAATGCTAACTAAAATCAGGTGCTAAATAGAGTGGCACACAAGATAGCATACTGTTTGTGTGTGTATTTTTTTTTCTTACAAACTGAGGGGAAGACTTTAACCAAACAGGTAAATTAAAGACTCAAACAGAATTACAGCGGTATGCAGAAAAATACAGGCACATTGTTGTTGTTGTTGTTGTTGCTGCTGCTGCTGTTGTTGTTGTTAGGTGATGTTGAATGGGATCTGACTCATAGTGATCCTATGTATAGCAGAATGAAACATGCCCAGACACTGTACCATGTCCGGCACCATGTCAGTGCTTCTCTGCTGTCCATAGGGTTTTCAATGACTGATTGTTTTGAGATTGCTTTAGGAATGGATTGCCACATCCTTCTCCCATTTTTGTGGTGCTAGGGTTTGAACCCACGTCTCAGCCAGTGTAGAGGAACACCCTACCAACTGAGCTAAACTCCAGTCAAAGGCACCATAAGATTAAATTTAAAAAAGGAATCTAAGAGACGTTAGGGAACTTGCCTAATATCACACTGAAGAAAACACTTTAGTTCAGATCTAATTACAATATAGCTGCAACCTTAAAACACAGGCCTGAGGAACATAAAAGATTTAATTCTGGGTATAGAAAATTTATTTTTTTCTTTTATGGGAAGAGAAAAGGGTAACTTCAGATTTCTCAATGCAAACAATACAAATGAGATGATGTAGCAATAGCCTTAAAGTACTGAAAGAAAAGAAATACAGCTATAACTAATAAAAATACCTTTCAAAAATCAAGGTGAAATATCCTCTCAGCCATACTAAAGGTGAAATAATCCATCAGCAGCAGGACCTCACTCCAAGAAATGTTAAGGAAAGCATAAGGCAAATTAGACTAGAGAGCAACAGAGTTCAACACACAGGGAAGAAAAAGTAAAGTGGGTTTTGCTCACAGGTGAAACTACTATCTATGCAGAAAATCCAGTGAACTCTACAAGAAGAGCTATGAGAATAACTGAGCTTAGCAAGAGTACATGATAAAAGGCAAATATCCAGAAAATTCATTACTATCTTTATTCTAGCAATAAACATTATGACTTTGAAATTTAAAAAACAAAATTATTTGTAGCATCAAAAATATGAAATACCTAGGCATAAGTCTGACCAAAGAAGTGCAAGATCTGCACATTGAAAACCAAAAAACACTTACGAGAGAAATTAAATGGAAGATTCCTGTTACAATTTCAAATCTCCTCAAAGTAACCTACACATTTAAAAGAATTTCAATTAAAACCCAAGCAGAAACTTCTACAGAAATTATAAAGCCACTCTAAACTTCATGTAGAAATACAATGGACCTAGAATAGCCAAACGGACTTGGGATAAAAACAACAAAATTGAAAGATTAGTATTATCTGAATGAAGGGCTTATTAAAAACCTGCAATAATCCAGACTGTGAAGTATTGGTATAAAGTTTAAAAATATATTATTAAAAGAGAATAGAGTACCAACCCCCCATTCGTTCTCTGTGTTGTGTATGTGTGTAATATCACAATCATACACACATACTCCAAAGGCAACTCAGTAGAGAATTGTCTTCTCAACAAAGAATGTAGAAAAATAACTGGATATCCCTATGCAAAAATAAATAAATAAATAAATAAATAAATAAGTACATACTAAGTATATTTCTGCCTGCAGCCATAGCCCTGTGGCATCTGATCCCATCAGATCTCTGAAGCTAAGCAGAGTCAGGCCGGCCTGGTTAGTATTTGGATGGGAGACCACCTGGAAACAGCAGGTGCTGTAGGCTTGGGAGACGGACCTGGCAACCCACTCCCAAAAATCAATCCACCATTGAAAACCCTATGAATAGCAGAAAAGCACGGACAATAGTGTTTCCCTTGTTGTATATAGGGTCACTATGAGTTGGATACCAACTCGACTGCACCTAAAAACAACAACAACAACAACAAGTATATTTCTATCTAAATTTTGTATCTATGCCAAAATTAACTTGAAGTGGATTATAATCCTAAATATAAAACCTAAAATTCAAAAGTAATAGAGAAAAGGCATAGGAGAAAATCTTTCTGCCTTTGGGGTAAGTTATAATTTCATTCATATGGCATAAAATTATAACCCATAAAAGAAAAAATGATAAACTTTTTATAGCCAAAATTGAAAGTTTCTTGTCCTTTGAGCCACTCCTAAGAGTACTAATAGACAAACCAAATACTGGGTAAAGTCTTAGCTAATCACATGTCTGACAAAGGATTTGTATCCAGAATATAGAAAGAACTCTCCAAACTCAATAAGAAAATAAATAACTCAATAAAAAATAGGCAAAAGATTTAGAGAGATACTTTACTAAAATATATGTAAATAGCACATATGCACATGAAAAGTTACTAAATATTATTAGTCAGCAGCGCAAGGCAAATTAGAACTACAGGCATGTACCATTGCGAATCTGTTAGATAATTCACATCCCCAATACCAAGTGTCAAGGATAGTGTGTAATAAGAGATCTCCTCTATTGTTGTTGGAACACAAAATAGTACAGCTGCTCTGGAAGACAGCTTGACACTTTCTGAAAATGTTAAGTATGTGCCTACTGTATGATCCAGTTTGTTCCATGGTATTTATTTAGGAAAAAGAAAAATGTATATTCACACAGGGCTTGCATAGAAGTGTTTCTAGCAATTTTATTCATAATATACTTGAACTTGAAACAACCAAATTGTCTACCAGTAGTTTAACAGATGACAAATTATGGTATATCTGTACAGTGAGACATTACTTAGCAATGAAAATGAACTATCAATGCACATCAAATATGGATTAATCTAAAAAATAACTATACCAACTGAAAGAATCCAGACCAAAATACTCCAGAGTATATATTTCATAATTTCATTTATGGAACACTCTGTGAAATAAAAACTAATAAATAGTCACAGAAAGTAGACCACTGTTTTCCTCGATGAGGATGGGAAAGGGAAGCCAGTGAAAGAAATTACAAAAGGTCACAGGAGACTTTTAGGGGGTGATAGATATAGTCACTGGGCTGGGATTTAGCTCAGTGGGTAGAGCGCTGTGCTGCAGTCTCCGAGGCCCCAAGTTCAATTCCCAGCACCGCAAAAAATGGGAGAAGGGCCTGGCAATCCACTCCCAAGGCAATCCCGAAGCACTCAGCCATTGAAAACCCTATAAGGGTCACTATGAGTTGGCTACTGACTCGACAGCACCAAGAACAACAACAGATATAGTCACTATTTTGATTGTGATGATGGCTTCTCAGTGCACATATATGTCAACATTTGTCAAATTGTGCACTTTAAATATGTGTAGTTTTTTGTCAATTACACCTGAAAAAAGCTGTTTTGAAAGCTAAGATATAATGAAAGACTCCTTGTCTTATGCCATTTCCCTCCTGGCATCCACTAATGTAAGCATTATTAAAGTCAGTATATGTTTTCAAATATTTTTGCATTTTATACCTATGTAATTTATGCTAGTTTTGTGTGGTTTAAGTGTTCATAAATCTTAAAGTAAAATACATATTACTTTTTATTGGCTTTAACGTTTCTAGTGTATTGTGAAGGATAGACAAGCTTCACTTCTGAAATGGAGGATAAAGCTACAAGTTAAAAATCAATGTGGTCCCAAGAGGGAAAACTTTCTCTAAAATGAAAGGAGAAAAGAAAGAAGAAAGGAAGGAAGCAAGGAAGGAAGGAATGAAGGAAGGAAGGGAAGGAGGAAGGAAGAAAGAAAGAAGGAAAGAAAGAAAAGAAAAGAAAGAAAAAGAAATGAAAGAAAGAAAAAGAAATGAAAGAAAGAAAGGAAAAGATTGAGAAGAAAGACAAAATGTGATAAAGAAGGTGAAAGCAAGAAAGCTGAAAGCAAGCCTGGTTAAGTACTTCATAATACTTTTCTGTATTTCATCTAAAAAGTTCTATAATAATGAGATAGGAGTTAAAGGAATTTCAAATAAGACCATTAGAAAGATCTTGAGACTGCAGAAAATGAAAGTAGGATAAAACAGAAATGTCATGTAAAATGTCTTACATAACAAACTGCTGTTTAAACCAAGAACTTGTTGAAGGTCGAGAGAAGAGGGCACATGTCAGGAAGGCATATAGGGAGGAGGCTCCCCTTAGGTAGGTGGTGGATGCACCCTGGGAATTAACCAGAAAGCCCAAACTGGAAGGCTCAGAGGAGCTGCAAAGAATTTACAGATGCCAATAAGAGATCCAACATTAACTGAAAGCTTATCAGTTAGAAATAGGTTCAGCTGAAGGCAGTAGAACACAGAAAATGAAAATGACTTAACAAGATGGACTTTTGTTTCTCCCTCACATAAAAGAAATCAGGCATAAGGAATGGAGGGCTGGAAGACTGCTCCACAGAGTGGTCATGGGGCCACCCTGATTTCTTAAGCCCATCACTCCACCATCACGATGCAGCCCTCCACCAGAGTGGGGACAGGAGTATCTGCTAGAGAGCTGTATGAGGACCTCAGGGTAAAGGAAGAAACAAAGAAGAAAGAACAGAGGATACATGTCCACTGCTTTCTCAGAGTGATACTTCTGTTTTCATTTCAATGGCCACACTTTTGTGTCATGACTACATCCCGCTTCAAGACTGTCTTGGGACCTGGCACATGGCATGCTGGTGTGTGGCATGGGAAATGTGGCAGGGTACCAGCAAAAAACTAAGAAGCTGCCATTGAGAAAAGAGAGGACCAGGGACCTTGGATACACAATTAGCAATCTTTGCTACAAAATCTTTTAGGATAAGGACTTTTGTGCACACATATATTTTAACCTTCACATAAACCCTACAAGGTCTGCAACAATAGCACCCTGGCATCTGATCCCACCTGATGTTGGAAGCTAAGCAGAGTCAGCCTGGTTAGTCCTTGGATAGGAGACTGCCTCGGAATACTAGGTGCTGCAGGCTAGGGAGAAGGACATGCGAACCCACTTCTGAAACAATCTGCCACTGAAAACCCTATGAATAGCAGAGAAGCACTGACAATAGTGCCAGGCATGGCACAGTGTTGGGGAGCATTTCATTCCGTTGTACATAGGGTCATTATTAGTTGGACCTGACTCAGTGGTACTTGACAACAACAGCAACAACAACAACAACAACAACAACAAACCCTTCACAAAAGATAGCATTATTACCATTTTGGAGATTGATAAGATGATCCAAGAATTCAGATAAATTATTGACAATCACAGCAAGCTTCAAATGTAGTTCTGGCCAAGCACAGTGGCATACACCTATTATCCCAGTGACTCAGTAAACTGATGCAGCAGGATCACAAGTTCAAGGCCAGAGGCAGCTTGTGCAATTTAGTGAGACCCTGTCTCAAAATATAAAGTAAACAATGGGTTAGGGGTGCAGTATAGTGGTGGAGTACTTGGAAGGCGTGCATGAGGCCCTGGGCTCAATCTTCCCAGTACTGAAAATAAAATAAAATAAAATCTAGATCTGTCTGGATCCAAAGCCTATGCCCTCTTCACTGTTAAAAATATGAAATTTAAGAGCAATAGCCCTGGGGAAAAGTTTCTTAAGAAAAGCATAAATATGAATGCAAAAAGGAAGCAGAAGACTCTGGCAGAATACTTAAAGACTTTCTAAAGAATAGGAAGGCAAATTGGCAATTTTGTGAGATTGTGTTTTTAATAAAAAATTGAGAAGCAATGTCTATAGAACATTTTTGGCTTCTACTGCTAAAAACCTGGGCCTTTAATATCTATTTTGTATAGATTCTGAATCTCTCACTTCAATGAAAAATCTTCAATCTCTGAAAACCAACATTTTTTCTAAATCATTTATTGGCAAAATCTGATTTAAATTGACGTGAGACTATATTTATTATTTAAGTTATTTTGTGTTACTATTCATAAATTCCACTATAGCAATATGAAAGAGCTTGACCACAGAGATGCCACGCAATCCCTGGGTGCTATGTAATATATGCAAGATGCACAATGTTCTATTTAAAAGTCCGAGATCTTTTCTTAAATATATCTGTCCCTAATGGTTCAGATAAGGTACCCCAGTATGTAAAAGTCTTTTTGCTATTGAATACCAAATAAAGTCACATCTCTGACAATGTTTGAGGCTGTCTTAAGAAACTCAAGAAGAGAGACTATAGTAGAATTAGTCCATGGTCAGGGTCAGACTGGCTCATTTGCCTTTAGCTCAGTAAGTAAATGGGCTGGGATTTAGCTCAGTTGGTAGAGCGCCACTCTGCAGTCTCTGAGGTCCGGAGTTTGATTCCCAGCACCGCAAAAATGGGAGAAGGATGTACCAACCCATTCCCAAGGCAATCCCAAAACAATCTGCCATTGAAAACCCTATGAGGGTCGCTATGAGTCGGACACAACTGGATGGCACCTAACAACAATAGTAAGTCAATACCTGAGCTGTGTTTGCTTCCATAAAAAGAATGTCTTTAAATATACCCTGAATATAAATTTTTGGATTTTATTGTTAGATAAATATTATGATTTATGCAAACATTCTAATTAGCTCATTGCAGCTTGGTTATAGGAAAATCTCCCTCAGAGACGACACCTAATGTGTGGCAAATCTCCAAAGGCTCTTGACTAGAACACAAATCACCTGTTCACCAGAGGAGAGGCAAAGATGAGGTCATTAAGTAGATAAAGATATGAAAATGCTGTGTGCCTTGTTCTAAAATAATACGTCTAAGCACCTCATGTCAGGTGATGTGCTCTGTAAAAACTCATAAACACCTTGCTCTGCCATCATAAGAGGAACAATCATTAGCCTCAGCACATAAACAGCCAGCGTGAGAAGGGTTTGAAGAATAAAACTTTGCTGCAGAGTATGCTTGTTAATTCAGTTTCCAGGTCTCCACTATCTACTCACCATGAGTCTCTCTACAAATGGTATGAATTTTCTCTGGTTCCTGCAGTGTTTATCATTACATAGTATTTCATGGAGATCTTATAAAGACATGCAATGAAGAGAGAACAGGAAGATGTGCTAATGTGAATTGTTCTTTCAATGACACCAGTAAACATGCAATACGAATGATAGGAAAGACGACTTCCTAAGCGAACAGCAAAATTCAAAAATACCACAGGGCCCATCTCTGCCATCCTCTTCGGAGCCAGAGGCCTATCAAGATACCAGGATTATAAATACAAGAAGAAAAATCAGCTTCTGTATTGCTTCACATCAATGGAAGAGATTCCCTTTCGCAGTATGTGCTGTGTCCATTTCAAGATGAGGATCAAGGTGAAAAGGCCAGTGGACTAGCAACAAAACAGGTTCATCCAGGTGGAAAGGTCAGTGGACTAACAACAAAACAGGTTCTGAATAGCCTAACTGGGGAAGGCAACCATAGCTGAACAGATATGTGAGCTCTATGAAAAGTGAGTTAGAAAATAGAAGACAACTAGCATGTCACCACAAAGCTATCTTTTGCTTTGCGGGGTTTTATTGTTTTGTTTGTTTGTTTTCCTGACCTCTGTAAGCAACATAAGCAAAACAAGCCTAGTGCCAAACCCACTGATGATAGAACGGAGGCATGTCTCATGTTGCCTCCCGTGCTTGATAATTTCAGGAGCTAACTCAGATGCAGAACAGGCATCCTGTAGGGTTAGAGTTTCTCTTTTCTATATTTAATTAGCACCTCCGATTTCCAAGTTGCAATGGGTAAAAGCAAAAGAAGGAAGATGACCTTGGCCTTGTGGAGCTTATAATCTATTTTCATGAAATAAACGTACAAGATCAATGAAGGCAGTGAAAATGAATGACAAGTGTCTTAGAACCATCATAGTGTTTAGAGGATGTGGAGGTTATTGAAGATCATCGTACTGGTCCCACTTCTTTTTTTTATTGAAAATTTTTAATGTGCACCTGAATGTGATTCATTCTGACATGTTTTTCATTGTGACATTTCCATATATGCGTTTTATTGAACATTATACAGATAAATGCCCCCTTACCCTCTTGTGCACTTCCTCTCCCCATCACCCCCCCACCAAGGACTTCTCTTCCATTTGCTTGTCTTTTTTTGGTAATATTTTTCTATATATTCTTGGGTTATAATTCTGTTTAAGACAGGAACTTTTTCTGTAGTGAACTTTCTTTTTACAGTGTCAGTACTATTACATGAATTTTCTAGTCCTCTATAATAATACCATTCTTAGCTTTCTTTTTAGTATGTTCCGACCTCTGCATAGGATTTTTTCCTTCTTATAATTTTGATTCAGCTCCCACATATGAGTGAGAACATGTGGTATCTCTCTTTCTGAGCTTGTGTTCATTCACTTAAAATAATTTTCTCCAATTCCATCCATTTTGCTGCAAATGGCATGATTTCATTTTTTGATTGCTGAGTAGTATTCCATTGTGTATATGTACCATAGTTTTTTTTTTTTTTTTATCCATTCTTCTGTTGCTGGGCACTTTGGTTGATTCCATATCCTTGCTATTGTGAAAAGTGCTGCATGGAACATGGAGATGCAGGTGTCTCTGTGGTATGATGACAAATCTCCCTTTGGGTAAATTCCCAATAGTGTTATAGTTGGGTCATATGGTAGATCAATTTTTAGTTTTTTAAGATACTTCCATATTGACTGACCACAGTGGTTGTGGTCCCACTGTGGTCTTTTATCACTGCCCTCAGCGTCCAGATGACTTAAAGTGGAAGGTGGACGGTGGGGGAGTGGGAGTGGTGAAACCGAAACCCAGGGGTGCCAGAACAGATGCTTTGACCCTGGAGCTCCCAAAGTCTCACACCTCCAATGTGTTAGCACTTAGTCAGTGAAGGCAAGAGCACGCCCCCTCTACCCCAGGGGCATGTGGCTGCCTGGGAAAGCATGAGTGTTCAGCCAACAGGAGCAATGGTGTGCTGGGAACGAGCCCACCCAGACACAGGGCTCCCAAGGTGGTGGAGGGTATAGGTATTCTTGTTCTGGACTTAACTCAAAGAATCTCTAGGACAACTTAGTGGAAGATAGATTCACAGTTGTAGATAACAACACAGGTGCTAAATTATTTAACTACATTTTCTTTAGTCCTGTGAGCAAGAACACCATAAACCTGTAGGAAGACTGATTCACCGAAAAAAGCTAAGTGCAGATCACATAATGTAAAACAGTAATTATCCTGGCAATTACTCACTTTAAAGTCTAAGCAAGCTGGATTTAATAAACCACAAACCACATATCACCAATACTCTTTTTTATCACAATAAAATAGCACTTTCAAGCTTGTAATTGCTTTATGGACCTAGAAATAGAATGTTCATGAGATTATTTCCAAAGGGTTCAAAAATTTATGGAAATCCTAATAATTTAAAAAGTCAAAACACAAATAGAATTTGAAAAAAAATCTCTCTTGCTTTTTCTGTTGTCTTTAAACCAAGAATAAACATTGGTCTCACATATTATGGCCTCTTTGGGTACGGGTTTCTGGGATGCTATTTCTAAGACAATATTTTGTAAAGAAACAACTACTTGCGCCTGTAATCCCAGCATCTCAGGAGGCTGAGACCGGAGGATTGCAGACTGGAGGCCAGAGGCAGTCTGCATAACTGAGACCCTGTCTGAAAACAAAAATAAAAAAGGGGCTTGGGACGCAGCTCATAGGTAGTATATGTGGGGGAAAAAAAAAGTATGTGCTGGTCTGGGTTCCATCCCACCAGTACTGAGAACCAAAAAGAAGAACAATTCCTTCATAAAGTTGTAGCTTTAGTAAAGTGTTTTACCAAAAAGATTCACTACTTAAGGAAAGATCTTATAGTCAGGAGGAATGAAGGAACTAAAAATTCAGAGAGAAAGGAAGTATGGATGTAGCTGATGAAAAGATTGGAAAATAGCAGCCACAAGGACTAAGGTAGGAGTTTGCCAAACATAGTCACCCATTCATCTGTCCGTTCTCTCATGTAATATCTTTTAATTTATGCCCCTCCTATACCTAGCATTATTTTTTGGAAGCTATATCAGTCATTATTCAATTACTTTTCAAATTAAATATTACAGGGATGTCACTGTATAAAACAGACTAAAGAGGTATGTTATAAAGGTAGATGTGTGTCATAAATTCAAGTTAATAATCTTCATTTTATAGTCAAGCACTGAATGATATAGCTATTTTGATGAATCCCGAAAATTAAAAGTGGTAGTCACAGAAGTCAGCATCCAATTTATTTTGACCTTTTTGTTGTGGTTGTTGATCCTATCACAGAGAAAAAAAAAAAAACTTGATTCATGCTGAAAAGGAGTCACAGTTGGTCACAGTTCCTTACCAGCACAACAGCATGGCTTGTAATCTCAGGACACTCTTCAATTAAATAGAAGTGGAAGGAAAGCTTTGCTTTGAGGTCTCTATACAAATGATTTAACCTAGCATTTACTTATAGATTTAATAGGTCACCACAGAGATACAGTGGTTAGAAATTATTTGCTACCCTCATGGAATGTAAATCTGGTGGAGGAGATAGACATTAAAAAAATCAATTACAGAAAAGATTATTTAATAGTCACTGCAATAAGTACCTCAGAGTGCTCTGCAAGTGTGTAG